>OX421457.1:30209926-30214926 GCA_949126865.1 Montipora capitata | reverse complement strand
GCTAAGACTAAAGCGGCACTTCGTGTTGGATGTCAAAACTGGGCGTGCATTAGTGGGAAAGTGATAAAATATATTAATTTGAGCATCTGCAATCAGTCATCACTCCCTTCCTTTGTCCGGTTAAATTGGGTTCTTAGGCTCAGCAGATTGCCACTTGAAGTGAAAGATAATTAAATTAGGTACTGGTAGTGGGTAGTAGATAGAGCGAGTTTCAATAGAGTGTCGTAAAACCAAAACCAAAGTAATTACTTTGGCCAATCAAAAAGGACGGAGACAATCCAGTAAACCAATCAACACTCGAAGTAATTACACGTAGCCAACACAAAGCGCGGGAAAATGTGCACACGCGAGCCATGATTGGTTTTGGTTTCACTTCTGATTGGTCGAAAAAATGGCGCGCGAAATGTGAACCAATCCCTGAGTGAAGTAATGAAAAACCAAAGCAATTCGATAATTACTTTCGACACTCAATTGAAAACCGCTCTATAAGTTGCTTTTGTGGAAAACAGACTGTAAACAAACAAGACCACTTCAATAATAATTTATTATTCATGGGCAGGTTTTCCATTGACTTTAAAGGATGATTGCATACACATGTAAGATGCTGCGTTTTTCATCAACTGTTGTTTGAACACAAGAAGGAACAGAATATTCTGTATGAATTTCAGCTCCTTTGTATCTACATGGAGACCACCTTGAGCATATCTAAAGTTAGAGATTTTTGGAAAGGCTTTTTGACATGTTGACCATAGAGGTTTTCAAAACTTTTACCTAGTACTAACTAACCATTAAATAGCTACCGCCAATAAAAAATTATAGACTTCAAAGGCTGACAAAATGAGACAATTTCACTCCTGTACCTTGGTTTTTGCTGGCAGAATTGGACTGTAAGGTGCTGGAACTGGAACGGACAAGTCATATGTAGAAAGGGGACTTAAAATGTCACTAGAACAAACAGGAATACAAACAAGAATTAAAAGGAAAATGAACAATGTAATAGTCTATTTCAGTTGTGAGGTAAAATGTTGTTGACGACACTTCCTGGAATTTGGACAACCTGAGTGGAGCTGGATGTGATGACTTTGGCACAAGTTGTCAAAATGCCATTGTTACTAATCCTTTGCATGACATAATATATAGTGATCACTCAGACATAGACACATAGTTTGCAAATACAGTAAAACCCTGAAGAACCTATTTGATAAGATGAACCTATTTTACCTGAAGAAACTATTACCTATTGCCTATTACCTGAAATGTCTATCTTTTAAGAACCTTTTAGCCAAAAGTTGTCAGTTTGACCCCCTCTAAACAAGAACCTTTTCATCCTAAAATTGGAAATCGTTGACATTTAGAGTTCTCTACAAACCTCCTCTTCGTAAGAAGAGCATTACTTTAGCCTAGAGCTGATGATGTCACTTGAGCTTTTGATTTTACTTATTACAGTCACTTTTACGTGAATTTTTTAATTCTGTATTTAAATTTTATTCAAATTTTATATAAAAGATAGGGAAAACTGGCTGCTGAATAGGGGACAAAGGCTTATACCACTAAATTCCGCTTTCTACAACGTGATTTTTTCCTTCAGAAAATAAGACCCTAGATTGCCTAAATTTCTGTTCATTACCATTTATGTAAGAACCTGTTAAGGCTAAATTCTAAGATGGAAGGTTCTTACTCGCGGGCTTTTACTGTAGCGTACATGTTATCATAAGACATGCATCAGACCACAGATATGCACATACAGCTGTACCTTGACTGGGAAGATGAGAAATTGTTGATTCCTGTAAAAAAAGATGACAACAGGCCATTCTTCAGTTTTTTGCTCTCACATGTTACCTGGAGACTGGAGCGTGACTTTTGTAGGATACAGAACTCACAGATCTCAGTCTCCATTTACAATATATCTAGATATATACCATACATTCAAAAAACAATCAGTATATAACTACAAAAGAGACGTTAAATTTCAAGAAGAGTAAAAGTAAATGAACTAGGAGATGTATCCTTGATGATTTCAGGGCTTAAGAAAAGTTAAACGTTCAACTCCTGTTGTAAGCAAATTTTTTTGCAATAATTTGTTGGAGCCATATCTCTAAGTTACTTAATTACCAGGCTTTAAGAATCAACATATTAATTTTTTTCAAAACTATTGCTCCTTTAAGGAGAAAGGATGGCACAGTCGGTTAGTGTGCGGCCTTCATGCAAGAGGTCCTGAGTTTGATCCCCGGAACTCACATCCTTGTTTTGACTTCCTTCCTTCCAGTGTAGCCTAAGTAGCTTTAAATACATGTAAAACCGAGCACTGATGGAGAAGGGGGAGTAAAATGAGTGCACTGTTGACCTCAGGTTTGTCAGTTGAATATTACTGTTACAAGTTTATCGACGTTAAATATGGTTGCTTTACTTTAACTTTACTTTTACTATAAATTGCAAGAATGCCCCATCTCAACATTTCCAGTCCTTAAGGACGGTGCCTACTATTGTTATTGTGCATACGTTCTGCGCATCTCCAGATACTCGTATTTTCTATCGCCGATGCTTACTAATGCAGGGATATTTTTGCGTGGTTTAAGACTATGCAGATAAAATAGATCTTCGTAAGTACTCTTGGTATCCAAAAAGAAAAATGAGGGTAACCATGCATTCTTTAGAGATAATTGAGCTTCAGTTTGAGAAACAACGCCATACATTGCTTTGTATTTTAAAGCTTTTTAAAAATATTGTTCATGAATTATCTTTAAAAAATGTGTGGTTACCCCCAATTTTCTTTTTGGATTTCAGTAACACTTGTTAAGACCTACCTTTCCTGCATAATCACAAATCGGGGCAAAAATACCTTTGAATTACTAGGAACCGTCCTTAAGCAGAGTGCAGGAAGTACTGTATGTCACCTTAAAACTAATTTAATGAACCTAATATGAACCTAATGTTATTTAATGACCTACTGTTGCTCTACCATTTTACTGAGATTCAACTTTCAGCCTAATGAGATTATAATTTTGTCATTTGAAACAGAACAAAGAATAATGCATGCGAGCATTTATTGACAATATGAGGCAATCCTTTGGGCAAATCTTGCCAGGCTAGGCTATCTGCCGATTTTAATCAATAATTGGTCTATTTTCTCTGCTAGAGGAAAATGTAGACAATAGTTGGGGCACGGCCTATACATGTGTGAATATGGTAACTTTATGTTCTATGTCAAGTGATATGAAAAACAAGAATTATAACTTCTGTATAATATTGTTTCAACTGTCTAGTAACCATCGGTGACTTAGATATAATTAAGGCCGGGTTCGATTGACGCTATTCCAGAATAAGAATACGTGGCATGATGATTAAAACGGTATGTTTGGTGCGTTTCGAAGCAGCAAGGATAATAAAAATGTATTTAAAATAGCATTTTAGCAGATACTTGACAATATTTTAATGTGAGTCTCCATAAAAACAAAGGATTTCTAACTTATATTCCATGTATTCCTATTCCAGAATATGGTCAATCGAATACACCATTTGACCCATTTTACCTGTCATTTCTGGAGGCAGATGCTTTAAAGCTGCTCTTGTTTGCAAAATACAGACATCATTGAAATCTTTCTGGTCATTCATTCCACCAAAGATCACAAGCTAAAGAACATCGTAAAAACGAAAGAATAATAACTCATTGACTGCCAATTGACGCTGAAGACGACTTCCGATCAGGTTGTCAAAACATCAGTCACTGCCAACGGTCCTTCTAAGGACTACTTTCACCTGGATAATCAAATTCCATCGAAGGATGTAACTCCTGGGTTCAAACCATTTTGTAGTATTCGTAATAGTTTTATAAAGAGTTATTATTAAAACTAAGAAAAAAAGTAAAAAAAAAAAGAGTGAACCATTTATAAGGTTAAAAATTACATTTAAAAAAGTTAACTCCAAACGTTTTCTGATTATGATGACATAGTGTCAAAAATGTTGGATTTTACTTTTTACAACCTTTTAGCCTTGTGAATACTTCATTTTTAAACAAGCAAATTTTGTGACAAACAAGAGTACTACTCTAAATTGTCACAATTTGTCAGCAAACACCCACATAAAAAACTAATAAGAACCCGGTGGTTTATTAGAACATACACGTTGTAATTTAGAAAATTAATTAAACCCCCACTGTAATAACAACTGATTCAGGCTGAAATTCTAAATGCAGTCTTATGATTAAAATAAGCTTTATTAAGTTCCTTGATAATGGAGGCATAATGTTAATGAGCAAAAAGTGCTTTACCAATCACCAACAATACTATTAAATAAACTATTATTGTTGCTGATTGGGTAAAAGCACACTACGTTGCTTATTTTTTCCTATAAATGTAGCTTCAAATTGTAAACCATCACTAGTTTGTAATAATTAATAATCATTATGAAAACAATGACAAATGTAATAAATCCCGAAAATTCCTCTTATCATTCCTTCCTTCAATGGTCCAGACTTTTAAGCCTTAGCACTTAGAAATACATCTTTGTTAAGACTAATAACCATGTTCTTATTCTTAAATCAGTTTCATTAAGTTCATTGATAATGAAGCCATTGTTTGAGCAAAAGGTGCTTCACCGATCACCAACAATACTAATTAAATTATTATTGTTAATGATCGGGAAAAGCACACTAAGTTGCCTATTGTTCTTCCTCTACATGTAGCTTCAAGTTGTGAACCATCCCTGGTTAGTTATTAAGACAATAAACATGTTCTTATTCTTAAATCAGTTTCATTAAGTTCATTGATAATGAAGCCATTGTTTGAGCAAAAGGTGCTTCACCGATCACCAACAATACTAATTAAATTATTATTGTTAATGATCGGGAAAAGCACACTAAGTTGCCTATTGTTCTTCCTCTACATGTAGCTTCAAGTTTTGAACCATCCCTGGTTAGTTATTAAGACAATAAACATGTTCTTATTGTTAAATCAGTTTCATTAAGTTCATTGATAATGAAGCCATTGTTTGAGCAAAAGGTG
>OX421457.1:30189926-30204926 GCA_949126865.1 Montipora capitata | reverse complement strand
TAGACCTACTGAGGCCTACAGTAGTACTAGTGTTAGCATTAGGAAATGCTTCGTAAAGAGTGACCTGTGAAAAGTGACCTTTACTTTAGACCCGTCAAGTCAGTTGCACAAAATGTCAATCTTGCCCTCTTCCCAAAAAAACTTTCTCCAGTCCACTACTACATATAGTACAATAATTGTTTGTAACGCCTTTTTTGGTTTTCATGGCTCTCTAAATTACGACTGGGATATCAAAACATACTTTAACACAAAATGGCATGAGTTCTAAGACATCAAATGGAACACACAATAACAATTTCATATCTTATTCTTGGTTATTTCTTATACCTGTATCAAAGAAATGTAGGTCATTGAACCAAAGCTTATGGCCTCCACTTCCACCCATTATGTAAAATTTTTCACCAATCACAGTACAGGCATGATCACACCTACACAATTGTATAAGTAAAGTTACAATCATATGACTTGCACAATGATTACACCTTCAGAGAAGGTCAAATTCAGCATTAATTTTAACACAAGGGGCAGCACCAAAAGCTGGAATCCAAAATCCGGAAACCGGAAACCAGAATTATCCACAATTTGTGAGAACTACATCAACTACAAGAGTTCCATTCCAACCGGATTTTCCGTGCAAATGGTAAACGCCCCTGGCCTCGATTATTCAAAAGGTGGATAATGCTATCTGCCGGATAAATCACTATCCAGCAAATAAACACTAGCCAAACCAATTGAGTTATCCAGTGGATAGTGATTTATCATATGGATAAGTTGTTGTAGTTCTCGCAAATTGTGGATAATTCTGGTTTCTGGTTTCTGGTTTCTGGTTTCCGATTTCCAAATTCTGGATTCCGGATTCCAGGTTCAGGATTCCGGATTCCTGCTTTTAATGCTGCCCTCTCCACAATGCACTGGCCTAAAAAAATACTACATGTAAATTTCCATAGCACTTCTACGAATCTCAATGAAATTTTTTGGCAAAATATTCCATTGAAGATCTTTTGAATCCTTTTGTTTGCACAATAATTATTAATTAAATCCACACGTGCTTTATAATGATGAGCTACTGGACCGAAATAATAGAGCTAGAAGTGAGAGAGTTACAGTAACCTTTTCCTGCATCAAAAACTACAACATTTAGATAACACTGGTCACTTATTATAAGTAGTAGTCTCAGATTATTGAAGCGTATTTTACAACAGTCACTTTGGAAGCAAAGGAGAAGGGTAGGGATTAAGAAACAATCTTATAGAGCGAATTTTAATCGAGTGTCGTAAAACCAAAACCAAAGTAATTACTTTGGCCAATCAAAAAGGACGGAGACAATCCAGTAAACCAATCAAAACTTGAAGTAATTACACGTAGCCGACACAAAGCGCGGCAAAATGTGCATGCGCAAGCCACGATTGGTTTTGGTTTCACTTCTGATTGGTTGAAAAAGTGGCGCGAGAACTTTGAACCAATCACTGAGTGAAGTAATGAAAAACCAAAGCTATTCGCTAATTACTTTCGACACTCATTTGAAAACCGCTCTATAGGACTGAAGTTAATTCCTATCTATTACTACAGACTAGAAACATACAAAAATACCAATCTAGGATAATAATGGTACAGTTCTAATCTGCTATAATTGCATGGTTGATGTATGTGCTATGTGATTTGTCAAGAATTATTATAGAGGTGATGCCATACATTTGTTTTACAAGGGATGTGAAAATTTTTCTTGACAAAAATAGTCAATGTACCATCTACTGTATTATGCATATAACTGTTTTATTATCTCAATAACTGAGTTCCTAACCTGGGGGAAGGTGGTTTTCCAGAAGCCCTAAGTGGTGTCCAAGTTAAATTCCCTACAACAAAGCAATAAAAAGGTGTTCTTGGCAAAAATCAACCTCAAAAAAAATCTTTCACAAACAAAAGTATTTGCCACTAACCACACAACGGCTGCAAAGAAAACCCATGTTGTCATAACAATAATAATTTATACATGTATGCAACAGGAAACAAAATTATAATTAGGTACTTGCCTGTATTAAGCATATAGAGCTCATTCGTAGCCTCTCCACGGTAAATTCCTCCAAATATATATAGAGTGTCCCCTACAACAACAGTTGAATTTCCCAATACCCTGGGTTGACGACCTTGAGTGGGGCAGAGCTCCCATGATACTGTACCTGTAGCATAAATAAGTACAAGAGTATATTAAAGTATGTTTACTTTATAATAGGTTTAAATACTACATAGGTTACTGGTTGATTGATAAATTTCTAAAACCCAAGATTCCTTTCCATGTTTTATTGTTCCAGGTTATAATAACAGTGATACTTTTCTTGTGAACACAAGAAGGAGGGAACTACTGTACAATTAAGAAAAACTAAAATGGTTTTCAAAGAATTGGAAGCAGAAAAGAATATATACCCTGAAACAAACCAGCATATTTCAATTAAATCCTTAGCTGGATTGTCTGTAAGTAAAACCTTTTTTTTTAAAGATCTTACAAAATTTCATTAATAATCAATTTTTACTTATTGTTCATGAGATAATTATAACCTCCCAACTTAAAATGTAATTGTGTAATCCTTTACCAAAAGAGACTCTCTGGGAGAACTTTTTTCTGGGATAGTCCTGAAATAAGGGGTCTCAGAAATTTTTGCTAGAAGCAGTCTTTTGGACAGTCTGATCAAAGTCACAGTCAATTTTATTTAACTTACATAGAATATTATGTACATAAAGTTAGAATGATTATACAATATTGTTTAACAAAAATAAAAGAAGGGAAAGTAAGTTTGATAATAACGTTGTTCTGGTGTAGAGTTTGGGACACCTAAATAGTTAGTAAACTAATCGAGTAGGTGCCCCAACCTTTAATAATGTATCTGACAGGTTCATTCTGTGCTATGATTTCATCAATATTTTTAATGAAAGTTAAGAGGCTATGTCATGCAAAATAATGTAATTTCATGATACCCAAAAGGCTCAAAAAATAGAATGAAACATTGCAATACCGGTAACCACTTAAGACTGTTGAACAACATAAAAGAAATACAACAGGAAAAAGAAGCAGGGATGGACACAAATGGGCAAGATTGAAACAGATTGCATTTGGGTAATCTTGAAAAAAGTTGGCCTGACGTTTTTCAAGTTTACGGCAAATTGCCTAAGTGGATAAACGCAATTTTTGCTCAGAATCCTGTTGTTTGTGATAAACTAAAGATTTCCCCTAAACACCCTAAAATAACTTGACATAGCCCCTTTAAGGTTCACATTGCAACCAGGTTGTCAAGGTAGTTTGATGCTACCCAGTTTAGAATATTTATTTGAACGTAGCTTAAAAAGCTATCCAAAGTTATCACTGGAGTCCTTTTATACATGTATGCTACCAACTTGCTTTGCTGTTGGCATCTTATTCAAATGGTCTGGATAGCACAAGTGTTACTATTATTTTACAAAATACAACCACACTTTTGAATTTTCGGAACATGTTTCGATGTTTCAAACATCATCTTCAGCCATAGTGAGTGTAAGATGATGTTTGAAACATCGAAACATGTTCCGAAAATTCAAAAGTGTGGTTGTATTTTTTAAAATAATGGCATCTTATTATATTTTAAGAAAAGGACACTAATTACTATAAATAGGCACACCCTTTCTTAGCAAAATTATTTGTAGCATATAAAAGGACTAATTCTGCTACAACTTTGCAGCACCCCTGATGAAGACACTTGACAAAGGTGTCCAGACATTGGGTTTTTTAATTGTAACTTTTTAAGGTACATGCATTTAAATTTCTTCAATCCAGAGTGACATCAAACAATGTCTTGTTTTTCTATTTCTTCATGTAAACATTAATATCCACCCTTCAAGCATATCTAAGCAGATTGGTCAACATTTTCATTAATTATTTCATTTTAAGTGAATTATCACCTGGATAATTATCTGGCCTTTGAAACTTGGCCCTTGTGTTACAGCAGTATTCACGTTAGCGCTTTAAAAGCAATGAACCCAGTGAATAGAACTACCCAGCTTACGAAGAACCATTAGGCCAGGCAATCAGTTGTTTTCCTTAAAGTGCTCTTAGACCAGGTGTGTATATAATAATTATTATCTTACCAATATCATATGCATACAATCCTTCCAAGCATTCTTCTGATTCTGGGTAATTTGAGCCTCCAAATAAATAAAGAACTGAGCCCACAGCACTGAAATTAAACAACTCTTCAATTGAAATGGCTTTTGAGAAAGTAAATTCCTGTCCCCAGTTGTTTGAAGGGTGGATAGCGCTATCCACCAGATAAATCACTATCCAGAGGATAAGTCATAGCAAAACCAATTGCGCTATCCAACAGATAGTGATTTATCCAGTGGACAGCGTTATCCACCTTTTGAACAACTGGGGCCTGGTGAACAATTATTTTAGGGATATATACATGTACATGTATTTTAAAGATCCACATCATTATTGGTACATGTAGATTGAATCATTTCAAAGACCTTCCAGAATCCTTGAGATCTATATGTACAGCACATTGTATTACTCTTACGAAGGTCTTTAATAAAAAAATATTACTTTAAGACTCTCAATTATTTAAGGATCTTTAAATTAGGATCCATTGCAATATCCTCACAAGATTATAAGTTATCCTTAAAGATCTTTAATTGTAAGATCATTAGCGACTGCAAATCTTAAAAGCAAGAAGTAGACTACTGTTCATGAAGACATACATGTAATTATTTCCTTTGTTGCCTTCTAAGGCATGTTCATGTAACTTCCAAGGATCTACACCATATTTTTGATGTTCATAATTAGGACTTCAAGAAATTGTTAGAAAGTGGGCTGTGAGCATTGCATTACAGCAAATACATGACATTGTATATTAATTAGCAGCCATTTTTATGAGGCAATGACATCCACAGTCAATAGACCTCTTTACAGTGGTGTGCTTAGTTACCCGACCTTTAAATGAAAGTGAGGCTGGTGTTGACCTTGTTATGATACAGACCTCCCTCCTTTTCTTATGTTAATGATGTTGTTGTTGTCATGCTAATTAGTAAGAGTTTACATAAGAAAAGACGTAAGGGTTCTATCAAAACAAGGTCAATTCCAGCCTCACTTTCATTCATAGGCCAGGTAACTAAGCACACAACTGTAAAATGGACTATTCTAAAAAAAATTGTTGAAGGATGGATGCAAAAAATAGGTTTGTTGGAATTAAATTTGCCTCTAACCCACTGACTCTTGAACCATCCCAATTGACGAGTAAACTCATCTGGTGTTAGACAGAGTGAAATCTATGAAGAGGTCCTCGCTTCTAGGAGTCAATGGCTTAACCAATCTCTAGGAATCACCAGTCATCCTGAAAAGTTGATTTCACTAGTCATTGGTGATTGCTCAAATCCATGAGTTACATTTATAATTAAAACTAATTAATAATTACTATCCTTATCATTGTCAATCAGGATTTGATCAATGGCAAAATTTGTAGAGTTAAATTCCTAACCTTAATGTGTGTCCATCCCTTGAGCATGGGATATCACCCAGCTGTTGCAGTCTTTCCCAAGTAACCTGCAATCCAACTGGCAAAAATAAAATAAAATTTTCTTGTTAAAAATTATGCCACTGCATTACTAAGGCCTCTCTGAAGTAAAGAAATCAATATAATCAATTTTTTCACACCATGTTATGTTTTAATTTAAGTCCATCATAACAACTATAAGTGTTTGTTTGTATGGACACTGGGGGAATAATTTGGGTTTAGTGTGTGGGGCAAAGAGGGAGGGGGAACCCTTTCTGTAAATATGGCTGCAAAAATTACAAAATCACACAGCCAAGGTACATGTAATTTCTACATTTGACCCTTTGATATGAACTCCAACGTCCTTCTATATAATAATATGCTTAAGTGGGAGAAGCTGTCTTTCTCAATATAACTTGAGAAACTTCTAAAGAGGGTAAACTTACTCTGCCCATTAGCCCAACAATACTAACGAAGTTTCTGTTATAGCAAGTCCTGTTTGTTGAACAATCTGCCCCAATACTTAAGAAAAGCTGGCTCTATTGGGAAGTTCAATCATATTATCAAGCCGGTATCTGACAGCAAGCACATGCATGCAAAGCAGTTGTAAAGCATTTTTACTTTATTTTTTAGATTTAAAACTGATGATTTTCTGTGTTTTAAATAAAGTCTACTTACTTACTCATCTATACCCCACCATCCAAATAATTATTTTATTACATTTACCTTTGAGAAGAAAAAGATCATTGAGATAAACTGGATCGCTTGTGGTTTCACTGTGCTGACCTCCATAGCCACTGCCACTGCTGCCACCGAAAATATAGACTTTCTTATCTACAACAGCCGCTGCATGGCCTTGCCTGGAAAAAATCAGGGATAAATCATGCAAGGATCTATATTCAGTTCTCAAAATGGATCCACCTTTTGAAATCATTGCAAGGACACCATTTTGAAGATCCTCAACTTTATCTGAACACTGTAGGTCTTCAAAGATCTAGGATGATGTTTTGCAGATCTTGTCAAGATCCTTACACTTCATTGCATCCTTTAAATTAAGGATCTCTGTTATAGACCAGTTCACGCTCTTCAGGGCATCATGGGTAATCAGGGCAACATGGCAGGAAATTCAAAGCAAAATTAACTGTACATGACTCTACTTTATAGACTTTCACCTTCATAAACCAAATAAATAAGTTCAAGTTCACAACTGAGATGAAATGGACTTGGTATCTATTCTTTGGAATTAAAAAATATTGATTTTTTTGTTCTCCATACGTATTCTGTAATTTTGTGCCTTTGGAATTACAGGAAATGTATGGCAGAAACTTTGTTTATAAAATCATTTATAAGGTAGATATCATTGACATCACCTATTGTGACAGTCATTAATAGAGAGCTTAAGCAATGACAACGGCGACGGCAATGACAACGTCATGCATTTGCATATTTAGTAGGCAAAAACAATAGCTTTGCACGCCCTGCACATGCGTTTTTCACTTTTGTCCATTTCGTTGCCGTTGTCAGCAAAACAACAACGTGAAATAGCCAAGTTTTTGGTTTTATGAAGAACGTAAGCACTTGGGGATAAATTTTCATTTTCTCTCCTAAAATGGAGTGCCGTTCCGACTGGTGTCATCTTTGACGAATTACCATACCCTTGTCATATTAAAAACGTTGAAATAGTCACGAAGCGATTAAAATAACGCAAATTTATATTTTGAGATGACGTTCTTGTTGCCGTCGCCGTTGTCGTTGCTTAAGCTCCCTAATGTGCCAACCACAACCTCATTGGCTGTCGAAACAAAGGATCTTTTGTTGCTGTGGTTGACACATTTGAATGCACATTTTCTGCTTTGGAAAATAAAAAACCCCAAAATTGCACATCATGAATACTTACAGTTACTACAAACCCTTGACCCATTGACAAGTAAAATGGTCTGCCCAGTTTAGGCTGGTTTGGGTGTCAAAGGGGGTTAAATTCTCTCCATCTTGCTCTGATTACCCATGATGCACTCAAGAGCGTGAACCTGTCTATCGTATACAGCTGTACATAGCTTTGGCCAAGTCCAGCTTGAACCAAATTCTAAAAAGATCTTGACCAGTATCTTCAAGACTTTAAGAAGTATTTGAAGATAATAATGATAATCTCAAAGGATTATTGTCACAAAGCAAAGTTTACTAGGCTCTAAATGATACTTGTACATAGTAACCCGTAGAGCAAGCTCTCTAATAGCTACATCAGGACTTCAGTCTTGCCTGTTTTGTAACCTGCTCAAATAAACTAAGTATTTATGTAAAAATAAAATATCAGAGGTAGGTCGAAACAGAAGTCACCGTGGATCGAATTGGGGACCTGTTGCTCCGAAAGCCGCGCACTAGCCAACTGAGCTACGCCTGCAAATGTTGGTTTTTGAGGAGAGGGGAAAACTGGAGTACCCGGGGAAAACCTCTCGGAGCAGAGTAGAGAACCAACAAACTCAAGCCACATATGGCGAAGAATCCGGGAATCGATCCTGGGCCACAGTGGTGGAGAACGAGTGCTCTCACCACTGCGCCAGCGCTGCTCCTCTTACCTGGGAGCAGGGCTCGGTCCGCTTGTACCTCGTGTTACCCAACAACAGCTGGAAGAAGACATATCCGCGCCAGCTATTCATTCCATAATTCGAGGACTTCGGAAGTTGTCATGATCGATCGTCGGGTGTCAGAGTAACGGGAAGCACGCTAAGCATGTTGGGAAAATCAAGAGTGTAACAGCGGTGTTTCCCTGTAATATATGTTCTGCGCAGAGGTGATAGCAAAAAATGCAAAGGATGAGACAATGGAAAATCGGGAAAAAATTTGTTCAAATTGTCTCATTTTATGATAATGAGAAAAATTAGTGACTTCTGGATGCTTCACTGATGCATAAGGTGATAATTGGAAAGAAACGTCTCAAAAGACTTGTTTCTCTTCCCTCAACGGGGGCGAGGAAATGGCGATCGAAGGACTTAAAAGAGGACGTCACTGGCTCGGTGAGAATTAAAAAAGACAATATTATTAAAAGCTGTGTTGGGTTTTCCCTGCGCATAGGAATTTAGGAATGCCTGGTTTTATTTTGAAAATGTTGATTGGGCCTTGTGAAAAGTCCATTATGGAATATGCGATGTCTTTTTTTCTAAGCCATAATTGCAAGGTAATCGAACACAGGTTGGAGGTCGAGTTACTCTAGCTTACACATGCAGTTGAAATATTCTTTCTATATCCGATTGTTAAGGAGCGCTTTTGATCCATTGATATTTCTTTGTAATTATAAATTTACGTACGATACGTAAAACAGCGTATGATGGCCAGAAAATTATGGACAATTGTAAACCGGAACATAAACATGGTGGTCTGTACCTTTTGATGACACTCTAACGTTATGAAAACGGCAGCTGTTGAAACAATCAAAGAGGAAGTTGCCTTTCGTTTTTACAAATGTGTAAATTTGCAGTGAAATAAATAATAGGCAAAGATTTTATTTTCGTAGTAAATATTATCATAAATAATTAACCAGTACAATCTGCTTCTTGTTTTGTTGATGTTTGACGTTGCAACGTTGTGGTCTTGAAGATTCGCTTTGCTTTTTTTCAATTTAGTCCAAGTTTTACGGCAGATTAACATATTTGGAAACGTTTTAGCAGTATGATTTACTGGGAAACTTGACAATTTGAACACGGTCCAACTTTAGATATCGCAAAATCAGCATGCCTTTTCCCCCTGTGTTTAAGGATCCCACATTTTTATTCACCCCAGAGAAGTAAAATGGTGTTTAGATAGTAGAGTTGGGGAATATATATTGAACTGTCTGATTCTACCGTTACACATCAGCCAATGGGTCGCTTCAAAGTTGACCAACAATGAAGTTGACAAAATTATTAATCTTTGCTTCAGCTGTTTTTAACCAGTGGTTCATTTGTGTGCCAGCAAACACATTGGTCATTTGTTGCTGATGTATTGACAGATACACTGTCTTTTCCAAGAGTTGAGTTTTTAGCTGTAATGTACATGTACATGTGTATGCCAACAACATTTTAGCGTTATTTTGGGTATTGGATATTAATCAAGTTTGAGGTACAGTAACAACTTAGCATCATGTTTACATAGCCAATTTTTAGTGTGGCAGTAGGATACAAGTTTTCTTTCATTAACAAGAGTATTTCATCAGCTTTTGAGCAAATTTGAAACCCTTTCATTGTCATGGCAACAAATTCCAGTGATGTTGACTTGAAATGGCTATGCTTTGTGATTTTTTTAAACAAAACGTTTTCACAAAAAAAATTGAGTTTCGTTGAAAAAAATTGTATGAACAGCCTCAAGTCAGACCACTACTGTTTGTAAATTAAAGATATTTAACACAATTTACTTGATCGAATCTTTCAGGGATTTGGAAAGCCAAATGTGTACCATGCAACTGTAGTAATCTTCCTCGAGTTTTTTGCTTGGGGCCTTCTTACATCACCTATGCTAACCGTAAGTTGAAAGCTGCATGTATTTATAGACCTACTGCCCTCATTTTGAAACAAATATTCTTTTTAAATTAATTTGCTCGTCATAGCAAAGCTAGAAAGGCTAATTATTTTTATCAGTAAAACAGGAGAATATTTTATTTGGCCACCATTATGAAAGATGTCTATGGCTACTATGGTATTTTCTAATGGTCTACTGTACTAAGTTATCTTATTTATCAAATCGAAGATATTTTATTCACTCAACTTTGTCTCTATAATTTACTGAAAAGTAAAAAAAAATTACCATGTCACACTGATGCTGTTTTACTACTTTGTTTGTTAAATTTTCTCATTGATTTTCTAAGTACATTGTATTCTTTGACTCTTCTGTGTATGTTTAATTTTAATAATTATAATTAACGGTACATTATTAACTGTGGGTGATTCAATAAAAATTATAGATGGGAAAAGTTTGTGTGATTTTCCAACAAGACTGTGCATGAATGACAAATGGGAATGTTTATGCCTAGTTAGCAGAGGGTTGTCCAATACACACGAACTGAGTCGGGTCGACTTTTTGGTGAAGACGACCCGTCAAGCGGAAGTCGGGTCGTGGTGTTTGCGGAGGTAAAGTAACAGGAAGTTGCTATTTGAAAGAAGGTGCGAGGAACTTTCTGAAAATGGTGATGGTTCGTGACGACCCGTCTAGTCCATGACGAGCCGTCATGTGAAAAGTCGACCCGACCTTTGGAAATGTCAGGTGGTGAGAGACTTAGAAAAAAACATGTATTTGTGAAGACACTGGAGGCGGTGAGGCTGGCCGAAAATGTTGACGGGTCGTGACGACCCGTCTAGTTCGTGACAAGCCATCATGTGAAAAGTCGACCCGACTTTTGGAAATGTCAGGTGGTGAGGGACTTAGAAAAAAATCGTGTATTTGTGAAGACACTGGAGGCGGTGAGGCCGGCTGAAAATGTTGACGGGTTGTGACGACCCGTCTAGTTCATGACGAGCCGTCTTGTGAAAAGTCGACCCGACTTTTGGAAATGTCAGGTGGTGAGAGACTTAGAAAAAAATCGTGTATTTGTGAAGATACTGGAGGCGGTGAGGCCGGTTGAAAACGTTGACGGGTCGTGACGACCCGTCTAGTTCGTGACGGGCCGTCATTTGAAAAAGTCGACCCGACTGTTGGAAATGTCAGGTGGTGAGAGACTTAGAAAAAAATCGTGTATTTGTGAGGATACTGGAGGCTTTGAGGCCGGCTGAAAATGTTGACGGGTCGTGACGACCCGTCTACTTCGCGACGAGAAGTCATTTGAGGTGGTGATGTCAATCCACCGGGAGACAGTTGTTTCGTTATTCATATTTGTTACTCGTTTGTGATCGTCGCGTAATATTGAAGCGCTAGCCTCTGAGGTGAAACACATATTAAACATTTTAAAGACACAGGATAGTAAAAAGTATGGCGGCTGTGAGCTTACAATTGTGGCAGGGAAATGAATTTGGCAAAACTGTGTTGTAGGTTTGTTATTGTGTTTGCTCCCGTGAGAGTGACGTTGTAAGGTATCGGTATACCCCAAAATTGATAATTTTGCCATTTTAGTTTTTTATATTTCCAGGTAAACCTCATAGAGTTTTTTTAATAACAAAAAGTTTGCGAAAAAAGGTTTCTTCTAGACAAAGTTAGAAAGGAAAAACGACTCTATCAATAAATTCTCTAATTAGAAGCTGTCCACAAATGACCATTTCTCAACACTCAAATGCAAATTACATCGAATGAGGCGCACGCTTACAGCGAGTTTTCATCCTTTTTCACTGAAATTTGGCAAGAATGTTGCCCGATAATGTGGCAAAAAACCCGTGTCGGGCAGTTTTATTTGTTGCCTCCTCCGAAAGTAATGATTATTTAAGAAAAGCTACTGCGTGTCTTATAAAAACTGAAAGTTTAACAGCGAAAAAAAAAAACACAAACAAAACAAACCAGACAATTAATCAAAATTTTGTTTCTTAGATCAAAGTGTGAAGAAAACGTAGTTTCCGGTTAAATTCTGACCGGAAACGAACTCAACTTGTGAAACTATATACTTTTGAAAAATGAGGGCTATTTTAGGAAAGGTTTTTATTTCTTGCCTTAAATCAACTAATAATCGGAATCTACAATTCCTAAGCTTCCAGAAAATATATACTTTATTGGGGGTTTTTATGAAACATGTGACCGTGAAGCATGCAGCGACAACGCGAGGTTGCCGTTTGGGGTATACTAATTTAAAGGACGTAAAACTCATGAAATGAATTGTTATGCTGCGTTCTTCCAACAGATCAGCATTCTGTTTTTCATGAAGAGATTAAATCTGTTAACGAATTCTGGGCAATAGTTTTGAAGTTCTTTATGTGCTTTTGTCTGTTCAGTCTGTTTTGTAGCAATAGTGCTGGTTTACGGTTTATTTGTGGATTTTCTGCAACGTGAATGCATAATTTCTTGACGCCGGACGTGGGGTGGAAAATGCGGGCCGTTGTTTGTACATTTTTTGGGCGTAAGTGTTTAAATGAGTGCTGGTGTGGAAGGGGTTTTTTCAACGTAACTCTTAGAATTCGTACATGATAGAGTAAGGTAGTAGAATTTTAAGTCTGACTTTCCAAATTAAAGATAGAACCGCAAGTCATTAGGCAGGGGCACCCAACGAGAATATAGTTCAAAACCACTTAAACATAGCATTGTTAAACTTATTTTAGTATTTAAACAGTAGATATAGGCATATTTTTATCCCCTAAAAAATTTTCATCTGTTCGGATTTCCTAGCTAAAAGTCTAGTGATCCGAAAATTATAGGGATCAAAACATACCTATTCGAAAATTTTCGCCAGAAAAAAGGCTCCCGAAAATTCTAGTTGACCTTTTTAGGGTAAAAATCCGTTAAAAATGAGCAATTATACCATTTTTCAGATGTTCGAAAATCCTAGGAGAGGCAGGAAAGCAAGAAATTTTACAACAAATGTTCCGAAAATTATAAATCTCAAATCGTCTTCCGAACAGATATTTTCCGAAAATTGACGTTGGGTGCCCCTGATTAGGATACAGTGTTGGTGCTGGTGACTTTGTTAAGCTGAAAGCAACTAAAAATGCTGCTATAATCGTCACTTTGTTCTCAGATAGGAAGCAATGATTTTGCAAATATCATTGCTTCTGTGTGAATTAAGGATGGAGTTGTTGGGAAAGAATTTGCCCAGCATTTTTGTTTCCGTGTTAGCAGTCACTTTCTCGTTGCAGTATCATAGGAGTTGTCGTTCTTTAATAAACAGTAACTGTTTTCAAGTTAATCTATGATCCTCGCATTTATGAACGATCATTATCCCTGTTTCTGAACAGCATGTTGTCTGGGTATTAATTTCGCTACGAACGAACGAACCATTCACCATTTTTTGATGCTTTTAGGAAGCTTGCTGCGATTTTTGCTACGCTTGGATGTTTGGAGGAAGTGTACGGCAATTTCGCGAGGCTTTAAGAACGAAGCATTCAACATTTCGGAGCGCTATTACAGTCAGTCATTATTGCTGTTTCTGAACAACATGGTATAAGGATATTAAGGACACATTCGCAACATTTGTGAATGCTATTCTGGACGATTTTTATAGTTTTCTATGCCTATACCATATTTTAGTCGCTGCTCTTTGAGAACGAAGCATACGACATTTTTGAGCAGCACAGCCTCCTTTGTTCATCGAAGTTCTTCGTTCTCTCACCACCTGACACTTCCATGGCTTCGCTTTAAGAACGAGGCATTCAACATTTCGGAGCGCTATTACAGTCAGTCATTATTTCTGTTTCTGAACAGCATGTTGTCAGGTTATTAAGGACACATTCGCAACATTTGTGATTGCTGTTGTGGACGATGTTTATAATTTTCTATGCGTATATCGATATTTTAGTCACTATATGTTTTGAGGAAGTGTCCGGCGATTTCGCGACGCTTTAAGAACGAAGCATTCAACATTTCGGAGCGCTATTACAGTCAATCAGTATTGCTGTTTCTGGGCAACATGGTATAAGGATATTAAGGACACATTCGCAACATTTGTGAATGCTATTCTGGTCGATTTTTATAGTTTTCTATGCGTATATCCATATTTTAGTCGCTACTCTTTGAGAACGAAGCATACAACATTTTTGAGCAGCACAGCCTCCTTTGTTCATCGAAGTTCTTCGTTCTCTCACCACCTGACACTTCCATAGCTACGCTTCAAGAACGAGGCATTCAACATTTCGGAGCGCTATTACAGTAAGTCATCATTTCTGTTTCTGAACGGCAGGTACGGTATCCGGTCGTTTCGCCAACGAGTTGTTTCGCCAACGACCCGTTCGCCAACGTCTAAGGTCGTTTAGCCAACGTCCTAAGTCGCTTGGCCAACGTCCTACTGGTCAATTCGCCAACGTCTAAATAAAAGTTTACACTTGTGTGTGTTGTCATTTATTTCATTCCCTCGCTTGGAATTATTTTCCTGCGCGTGCGACGGCAGTTCTCTACGAGTAAAAAAGAGTGTGTGCAATGTTAACCAGTCTTTTCCTGTGTTGTCATTTATTTCATTCCCTCGCCTGGAATTATTTTCCCTGCGCGTGCGACGGCAGTTCTCTACGAGTAAAAAAAAGTGTGTGCAATGTTAACCAGTCTTTTCCTGTGTTGTCATTTATTTCATTCCCTCGCCTGGAATTATTTTCCCTGCGCGTGCGACGGCAGTTCTCTACGTCTGCGTCCAAAGGGAAATCCGTGCAAGGCCTCAGTGACGGAGCGGGACGGGACCTTCCAAGCAGGGAAGAGCGCGCACAACCATGCAGTGGAGATGGGAGCTGTTACGGCGGCCAAAATAATTTCAACTGTTAAGTCAAGAGCGTTGGAGGACAAATTCAAGCCAGCTTCAGCCATAGTAAATGAGGTGTGGTTTTAAATCTTTTTCTCTTTCTATTGACATTGAGATTTTTGGCAACTTGAAATTATAATAACTGACCAGAATTACATCTTT
>OX421457.1:30177426-30184926 GCA_949126865.1 Montipora capitata | reverse complement strand
CATTTGCTGAAGTGTAACTGTTTCTCGTCCAATGGGAAGCATTGTAGGAACAAAAACTAGTGTCCAGGCTCATTGCCGAAAAAATGCGCGGAAACTGCTTACGATCTTTCTTGCGAACTTTCATCTTGCGAAGGAAATGGTGTGTTTTCTTCAATGTTCAGGAAAATAAGCGTTTCAAAACAGTCAATTTCTTTGGCTTTTATGTTTTTGAGGATGTTAAGGAGCTGCTTTATCACTAATATCAGGTGTTTCTTCTGTTTTTTGCGGAAAATATCGTAATTATGCGGAAGATGCGGATTTCAGTGAATTATGCGGATCTGCATCGCCGCATCCTGTCAGATGCCATGCATAAGGGACTTGTCAGAAATTAGCAGGGGGAAGGGGGGGGGGGGGGTGGAGATTTTCAGTAAAGCAGCAAAAATTAAATGACTATTCCTATGTACATTGTAAGGGATTGAAATGTTTTGACCCTCCCCTGTATCTCATCGTAAAATTATCTCCCCCCCCCCCCCCCAATAAATAATGGCTCCAAATTTGTTATACAGTTGTAGAAGAAAAATGGTTCAGTACTTTTGATAAAGAAAACCTCGCATGCATGTGATATATCTGTTGGAAAAGCAGGACCAAAAAAGCTTTTTGCTCAATAGGACGATAATAGCCCTCCCTTTTGAAGGGCTCAATTAATAACTGTGACCCTCCCCTGTTTTCCACCCCTCTTCTCCCCCAGCTAATTTCTGGTAAGTCCCTAAGGTTGATAATCTACAGTGTATCTATCCTAAGTTTAGTGCTAAATAAAGTAATTTTATTTGATATTTCAGGGAATTTTGTCATTTCTTAGTGCACCTCTGATCGGAGCTCTTTCTGATGTGTGGGGACGCAAGTCCTTTCTTCTTGTGACAGTTTTCTTTACTTGCATACCTATTCCACTTCTTAGAGTTAATCCATGGTGAGCCTTGCAGAGAATTTTTATGGATAATTGTATTATGTTGTAGTTCAAATTTTCTCCTCACTCAAATTTTTTAAAGCAGTTCAATTTTGATATTAATGAATATTAGACAAAGGAAAATTGAACCACAACAGGCCACAGTTGCTCAAAGGTTGGATGGCTTTATCCAGTGGATAAGTTACTATTCAGAGCATAAAAATAATGTATATCACGTTAACATTGGCCATGATTTTCTTACACACCTTTTAACTAAATGTGTGTAGAAATCATTGCAGAATTGAAACTGCTGGATATACGGGTACATGTAAAGTTATTTGCCAGCTGGGAGGTCCATATGACAAAAAACTGTAACCAAGGTGTTGAAAATGCTGCCCAAGGCCGCAGGCCAAGGGCAGCTTTTTCAAGTCCAAGGTCACAGTTTTTTGCTATACGGACCAACCCTTAGCTGGTAAATAACTTAAATAATTTATTTTTTTCCTCTCTCACTCCCTTCCTCTCTGAAATCACTTTTTTAATTGTTGACTCGCACCGCACTTGATAGCGAATGCAGTAAGTAACTTACAAACTGAATGTTTCAAAGAAGTATTTTTATTTGAATTCTATTTTCATGCCTCTTGTCTACTTAAAATCTCTTTTGAAACTCTAACTTCTGTATGTAAACGGATTCAATGTCCAAAAAATGGAAATTTAAGGTCATTACACATTAGGTCATGCAACCAGGGCTACCCTGATTCTGCCTGGGTTGGCGGGCAAGATAGAAAACTTCAGCCTGCTCCCAGAACTAATCAGATTGCAGGTTTCGCAGAATTCCACCCACTCGCACATTGAGAAAAAAATAAAGTGACTTATCCATTGGATAAAGCTATCCTGCCTTTGAACAACTGGGGCCAGATAACTCGGTACTTAACACTATTATTATTCTACGAGGGTGCGCTGGATATCAAGTGATAGGTAATCAAGGAGGCATGTTTTAGTAAAAACTCCATGGTGTTCCCCTGGGTAGTATTGTTGACTAATGCATCGATTTCTACCTCAGTCTATTCCGGACCAAAATGGCTTTTGTTGGCCATTTTTTTCTCAGGGCTGCAAAAATGTTTTCAGGTCGCTTTATTGCTGACGCCTTCCTTGACCATATTAGGTACAGCAGGTTTATGAACTGATAGCCTATGTTTGGCAAGCCAATGAAAATGCTGGAAATCTGATATCCATAGTATAGTTTTTAATAAATATAGATTATCCATATCCATATACAAATGCATACACATACAACAGGTATCCAAAATCACAAAGATTTGTCTCATTTAATCCTTGGGTTTCCCATATCCATTCTAGTTATATACTCTGATGAACTTTTCACTATTTGTAGCACTTCAGTAGTTTACTCAATAAAGGGACACCCTACATGTGCTGTAGATTAAATGCATGCTCAGACATGTCCCTGACTTCTGTGCAATTGTCATTGAGAGGCCAGAATGTTTTAGTGGAAACCCAACAGTGACTCTGTCGTCTTCAGATAATATAAGGGATGAGAAAGCATAGTGTACATTAGTCTGTCGGGAGGCGCAGTGGCCTCATGGTTAGTGCACTCGACTCCAGATCAAGTGGTCCGCGTTTGGGTCCTGGCCGGGGACATTGTGTTGTGTTCTTGGGCAAGACACTTTACTCTCACAGTGCCTCTCTCCACCCAGGTGTATAAATGGGTACCGGTGAATTTAATGCTGGGGGTAACCCTGCGATGGACTGACATCCGATCCAGGGGGGAGTAGAAATACTCCTAGTCAGTTCATGCTAAAGAAACCGGAGATAATTGCCAGCCTGGTGGGCCTTCTTGGCTTGTACCAGGCTTTACTACATTAGTCTGTTACTCTCTGTGTCATACAATGTACTAAGTAATAATTTGGTAGGTATTTTAGCAGAACTTAAGGTGCTCAGTACATTCTTTATATCTTATTTAACTTTCTGTCAGTTGCACATTATTTATTAAACCCATTGTTGTCTTCATTGTGTCTCAGGTGGTTCTTTGCCATGATCTCTGTGTCTGGGATGTTTGCTGTGACTTTTTCTATAGCATTTGCATATGTTGCTGACTGTACAGAAGAGAGTGAGCGGAGTACAGCCTACGGACTGGTGAGTATTCTAGTTCGTTTGTCACTGCACAAAAACAAGATGAGAAGGGATAATATTTTGTATTGTTGGCAGTGGAGCACTTCCATTTCAACAGGGATAACTATTAAAGTGTCATTATAAGTGCCTTTGTTATCCTTCTGAGTAGTAGCTCCAGTAAATGAAAACAGATCCTTTTGGCATGGTTAAATGTTATCTTTCTACTCTCAGTCAAGAATAAGTGCAATTCATGTCTGATCATTATTAATGTACTCTACAAGCACATTAGTCACTATCTGAATGCACCTTGTATTTTCAACCTATGCTGGGTTCCCACTGCTGCAACTATATAACAATTATTCCATGAGCCCGAGTTGGATATGAAATGATAAAATAACCAACGAGCGCATAGCGCGAGTTGGTTATAATCACTTCATATCCAACAAGGGCGAATGGAATAATTGTTTTAGTAAATTCTCAAACCGGGTTTTGCCGCCGATTTTTATTTCCACAATTTTACAAAGCGTCCGGAAAGAGCATCTTGGCGCACTATTTTCCATATAATGTAAAACTTCGACTATTGGCTCATAGTCGGAGTTTTTTAGCCAATCAAAAAGCTAGAAATGCAATAGCCGGAGCTGAAAATTTACTAAAATCAGTTAGCACTAGTAAGGTGATAAAATTTCATCCAAGCAATTTATCCGCTTACAACCATTATTTCTTAAGTGTAGTACTGTAATGGTACATACACTACACAATACGCAATTTTGAATTTGTATTATTATCTTCTATTCCTTAGGTCTCAGCCACATTTGCTGCCAGTCTCATCATCAGTCCAGCTCTGGGTGCTTATATAGGCAACATTTATGATGATACTGCTGTTGTTGCTCTCGCTACGTTTGTGGCAGCATCAGATCTTTTGTTCATCTTAGTCGCTGTTCCTGAGTCTCTTCCTGAAAGGGTGCGGCCTGCATTATGGGGTGCACCTATATCCTGGGAGCAGGCCGACCCTTTTGCAGTGAGTATACTTGCTCAACTAATAGATGTTAATTGATGGACCTGTAGATAACAAAAAGTGAGATCAGAGACCGGCTGGCTTTCCAGAAACCAGATATGTCTGACACTTAATGTTGGATATCAAAATTGGGTGTACATCAAATAACTTAGTACATTTCTAGCCTAAATCAATAATCCTAAACCCTAAATCAATAATGGTATGTTTCATTTCAAGGGTCAAACCTTAATTACTTAGGATTGTGGACACAGCTCCAAAACTTAAGGAGGATCGAACAAGTTTCAACGCTTCCTTGACCATATTAGGTACAAGTACAGTGACGCTTTTATTAGAAGGATCAGCACCACAACGTATCATGCATTGGCAATATTGTGGTACCAAATGAAACACGAATTATTACTGAACATGATACAGTCATTCATTATTGTGACATAATATGGCACCATGGCAATGGGCAAGCCCTGTAAAAACACCCTTTATTTTGACTTTAGTTGCTCATACATGTATCTCAAAAACAAACTTGGTGACCCCCATTTTTTATTCCTGAAAAGTAATCAGAAGGGTATGATGAAACTTTCTGCAAAGTTTTAAAAAATTCTGTCTAGTGGACTCAGAGCCACCTTAATTTTGTGAGTTTTTGTTAAGGTAGCTCTGAATCCTCTGGACAGAATTTTTTAAAACTTTGCCGAAAGTTTCATTGTGGCCTTCTAATCACTTTTCAGCAATAAAAAATGGGGGTCACCGAGTTCGTTTTTGAGATGTGAGCAACCAAATCCAAAATATAGGGTGTTTTTGCTGGGCTTTCCCATTGCCAAGGTAACTAATTACATCACATAATGATCACATCTTGTGTGGAAATAATCGGTGTTCATACGGTATCATAACATTGCTGTTATGTGATACAGTGTTGTAGCGTTAGTCGATCTAAACAGAGAGTCTTCTAAGTGTTGAAACCCTTTTGAGCCTCCTTAATTTAACCCCCTTCTGTGGCATGATAAACAGCACCACAGGAAAGTACTGCTCAGTAGCTTTCATTTGAATGGTCACACTTAAAGATTACACCCACAGACTCAAAAGTTAGAACCACCTTGTACGTCAGTTGTAATAAACAGCACTGCAGGAAAGTATTTACTGTAAGAAATTATGTGTTTTTATTCAATATTGATGCTGTTTTCTTTGTACTTTATTTCACAGTCCTTACGTAAAGTAGGCCAGGATCCTATCGTACTTTTGATGTGTGTTACAGTATTTCTATCTTATTTACCTGAGGCTGGTCAATATTCCTGTATGTTCCTTTATCTTAAACAGGTAAGTGTTTTCACATGTACTGTAGAAGAAATAACAGTAAAAATCAGTAACATTAAATTTTTAGGTGCATATGGGAATAATAAATAAGAACCTGCATGATTGTGTTGAATGAATTTTAGCATTTGAAGCCAGCTTGATTAACAAGTTTTAACACTTTCAAGAAATTGTACTTTTTAGAAGGATTAGTGTATGATTGCTTGGATGGACACGTGTGTAACAATTAATTACAGTGTGACACGCCTTACCGTGGCCACCTAACAAAGTTTTTTTACAAATTGGCCACCAATCAGGATGTGTGAATTTGATCAACAGTCACGCCTCCTTCAAAGTTCGCACAGTTGTAAGTTGAACACCACTGCATGGGTTGTTGGGATGACATATTTACATGTTAATTGTCAAATGTGAAAGTTTGTTGGGTGGCCACAGTAAGGCGCATTGCACTGTAATTTATTATTATTTTTTTACTACTTGACAAGCCAAGTGTATGCGTGTTCAGTGTACATGTATATCTTTTTTTAAATATTGCTTAGGCATTGAAACTTATGTTAACCCTTTAACACCCAAACCGGCCTAAACCTGCCAGACTTAGTATTTTACTCCTAACGCCAGACGATTTTACTCGTCAATGGGGAACCCCCAGGAGTCAATGGGTTAATCCCTCACTGAAAAACATTACTATGTCCCCATTAAACACAGTGTTAGGTTGTTTCACCCTGTAACAAAAAGCTGTGGTCTTTGGTGTCAAATTTTCCCAACACTTGAGATATAACAATAATATAATAATTGTTTTATTATTCTTTTGACGTCCGAGTGAACCTTAGTATAATCATTAATTTCATTGTAAAATTTAAGTACTCACGTTTTTATTTGATTTTTTGTTTTATTGTTATTATTTTGTAGGTTATACATTTTAGTTCAGAAGATGTAGCAACTTTTATTGCAGTATTAGGAGTATTATCAGTAATATCACAGGTAAAAAATAACAGCATGTAAATAAGGGTCCCACTTTAAAGTACTTTGATCAAAATAGAATTATTTTTTGTGCAATTTTAACCAACTGCCTTGCTTAATTTAATTGATTGTGTTTAATAACTGACCCCAAGTATGTGTAGAATTCCACCCTCATGGCTGGTATATCCTTGCAACCCGGCAGGTACAAAACACTGGTCACAGGTCATTGTTTTACCAATACAGAAAGTATCCTAAACATTCATAAAAGCTAACCTTTGGCCTAATTAGGCCTAAACAAAAGTTTTTACGCCTAAGGTTAGCTTTTATGAATCTTTAGTATACTTTCTGTATTGGTAAAACAATGACCTGTGATCTGTGACCTGTGTTTTGTACCTGCCACCTTGCAACCCAGCCAGAAGCCGAAAGTCCCCATTCCAGGTTTCCCGTCATTCAATGGAAGGACAAACAAGGATGGTGGGAGGTGGCAGAAGAATGGTTAATGAAAATTACTTCTTCAAAATTGCTGGAAAACTCAAAAGATCCATCCGTGAATAAAATGTCCATGTAATTGCAACATTACATGTGATCCTGTGTTTGTGAGATTGACTGCTGACTGCATGTAGTAGAACCTGCTAAGGTCATGGCCGTCAACTGCATTTACTACCATTTAACCAATATTTTTCAAAGGCATTCAAAATCTTTTGTCATGTAGATATCTTTTCATGTGTTTGTTTTGCAGACTGTTGTTCTTACTTGTCTAAGGAAAACTATGGGATTGAAGAACTGTGTTTTAATTGGTTTAATCTTTGAAATTCTTCAATTGTCTTGGTATGGCTTGGGGACACAATTCTGGTAAGCTGTAGTTGTTATTTATTTACTGTTCACTGTTTATTGTTTAAACCCAGTGGTTGGTCATCTCAGTAGAAATGCCCAAGGGACTGTTCATCCTAGGAAGTACTTTGTATTGTTGTTGATAAGATTCACTGACTTGTCATTAGGGCACAATCATCTAAATTGGAGATCTCTCCTTTCAGTTGATTTGTACAGGAAGTGGTATGAACGTGAGTGCATTTTGATATTTCAGGATGATGTGGGCTGCCGGATCTCTGGCATCGATATCCATGATAACGTATCCCTCCATTAGTGCGCTTGTTTCATGCAATGCAGAGGCGGATCA
>OX421457.1:30169926-30174926 GCA_949126865.1 Montipora capitata | reverse complement strand
ACTAGTCAGTCACAATCAGTTTAGAATTGCGTCCAAGTTAGTTTTTGATGATTGTATCCGATAATTAAATGTGGCAAATTTATGAGAGCGTGGTAAGAAACAAAATTCAGTCTTTCTATAATGAGGCAGAAACCTGTTGTTAGCCATGATTTACAGTGATTTTAATAAAAATATGTGCTCTTCACATTAATTCACTATCCAGACCATTCCACCCTCCATGCCATTCCTTACTTTTTTCCCGGGATCATTTGTGGTTCTGGTATATCATTTGCGGTCCTGGGATCATTTGCAGACCCGCACAGTATTTCTCCTATGTTATTAATCGCGAAATTCTTAAGGTAGCGCAAAGTTATATGTTGAAGTCACGTTTTCGCTGATGTAGCGGTCATCCTTTCTTAAAGGTCCCTAACATTCCTGTTTTGTGGTTCTTTCATTGTCGTCGTCTTTATCTAAATTCCCTTTTGCAAAATAACTGTATTCTTTCTAACTGAATCGAATTTAAGTATGTAAAACGGAGTCGTTGCTTTGTATCTCGTCAGGTGTGGTTCAAGGAATGATAACAGGAATCCGAGGTCTGTGTAATGGCATTGGACCGGCGCTCTTTGGGCTGATATTTTACGTGTTTCATGTGGATTTAGAGGACGAAGTCGATAGAAATTTAAATTTCCCTTTACCAACAAATCACACCAATATGGAGGATCCCTATGGAAAGGTATGGTGCGAGCTGACGTTTCGGGCGTTGGCCTGGTTTTCACTAGCGACGCAAGGACAAGCGCAAGCACAAGAAGTGCTTATTTGACCGTGAAAACGGGGTTAACGCAAACATAAGCACAAGCTTAAGGATAAATATGCTTGCGTTTGCATGCGTGGTGTGAAAAACGAAACACAGCATAAGCACAAGGAAATTTGCTTCGTCTGTCCGTGTCTGACCAATTAAAGCACTCGTTCCAGATTCCCCGCGTCTGAGCATTTCAAGAAAAAAAAACGGAGGTCGTAGTTGATTATTATGAACAGCTTATCTCGACGTTCGTTTTCACTTGGCGTAAGCTACTTATGCTTTGCGCTTATGCTTGCGTCGCTAGTGAAAACCAGGCTCAACGGTCCAAACTTTAATTTGCCTTTATCGACTATGTTGATACTTAACAAATCGAACGTGGTTCAGCGTTGTCTGTTGTCTTATCGACAACGATATTCGTCATCACAGTGGTCAAAATGTTGTGGACTCTCGAGGTGCCGCTGAGTGAGCATGAGTGTTCCTGATTGGCTATTACAATATTGCGTGACACATTGACGCGAGCATGACGCAAGCAGCGTTCTCTAGACTCTTATTCGACAACGGCAAATTAGCCAATCAGGGGCCGGTTGCTCGAAGGCTGGTTAGCGCTAACCGTTGGTTAACACGTATCAAAACCTGTGGGTTTCCATGGTATTTAACGCTGGTTACATCCTTCGAGCAACCCGGGCCAGATTGCGAGATTACAAGCAATTGTGGTTAAAAAACCGAGGTTGTTTACCATTTACAAAACATTTACGAGAATTCCGGTTGGTTTGTAAATGGAACAGGAATTGTCGGTTCGTTCCACTGGAAAATTTCTGGGAGCAGCGGGACGTGGAAATGTTTGTTCCATTAAAAGTTTCAAAGGTCTCGCCAGTTCCAAGCTATTCACGGCCATATTTTTAATTTTGGTAGTTGAAATGGAACACGTTTTTCACCCGATGGAAATTTCCACCGGAATTCCCGGAAGTTTTTTTAAATGGTAAACAACCAAGTTTTCGTGTTTCACTCCCCACTGACTCAGGAAAACAATTTTTAGCAATCCAGTGCCTGAATTTGTGGGCTTTTTGTTATTGTTTTATAGACTATAGTATCAGGAGCACCATTTCTGTTTGGAGCGGGTTCAGTGATTCTGTCTCTTCTCTTGGCTTTCTTTCTCCCTGAAACCACTGGACACATAAACCTAACTGCGCGCTCTCCAAGCAGACGAAACAGCGAGTTCAGTTTCCAGAGTGAATGCGAGACAAGCGGCAGTGAACTACGGGATGTCAGCAGTGTATCGGATAATGCACCTCTCTTATCAGATACCAAGCCACTTTAGGACATTCAAACCCTGGTTTGCCTGTGTGAGAACATTCTACGGGCGGGTCCAAAGTCACGAATTTGAGACAATCAGCAAAGAGATACTGTTTTAAAGTGCTACCTGCGGAGTCTCCCCACTTGGGCATGCTTGTTCTTCCATTTGTACGGTTACGTTTTAGTGTGTACCATGCTAAACAGCACCGAGAGGAAGACTTTTTCAGACGCTTCCCTTTCAATGGTCACACCTTAGGAATTAATTAAGCCGCAGTCTCAACTTGGAAAAAGCAATAAAAACGACTACGGCAAATTAAATGTCTTATTATAAAACGATGAAATTATAAGGCCATATTTGAGCAGGACGTCATTTTTACGTAGTGTCAGTGTGGCCATGATGGATCCTGCTTCTTAATCATGCAAACTTTTCTTTTGTAATGCACTTTGAGCACGTTGGTGAAAAGCAAGAGAAGAGAAGGTTTTGTTGAACTAATCAGTCGATCCAACCTTTTTAAAGTTTCCTCAAACAGAAAGTTTTTATTATTTTTTTGTGCTAGCCTTGAATATCTCAAACGAAATAACGTCTATGTATGCTGAGATCATATCCAAATGAAAACCCAAGGAAAATATGAAATTACCTACGATGATCAACCATAAGACGCCAAATGCGAAGTTAACTACTCGAAATTACTTTCACAAGAGATAATTGAATTTACATGTACTATAGTTATTATTGTTATTATTGTTATTGTTATTATTTATTCTAATACTAATACTTTTATTTTGATAAAATTCTTTGGCAAGTGACAATTAAATATTATAGACATTGAAAACTGCTTATTGCTTATGTCATTACTGCGTTTCTTTTCCCTTATTTTCTTGTCTACTTCGCTTACATAACGATACGATTACACGACGGGAAGAATACGACGGCATTGGTTGAACAGATGTATATTTTCGGTGGTGACTCGGAGATTGTCGGGAAAAAATCCGAGTCCTCCTTCGATTACGAATTCGGTTGCTCTACGACTCGTAGATTGTTGTTTCGCTGGTTTCGTATCTGTATTTTGATGGTTCCGGTGGTTTCGTTTCGGTGCTTCGGGCTTTAGAACATGCCCTTGTGGGTGCTTAGAAGGCAATTAAGCTATAGTGTCCCGCTCTACTGCAGGGACGGAAGTTGTCTTAGCAGTATATCAGGATATTTTTTCCTAGTATTCCCGGGTCACCATCGAAAAGATACATTTATTCGGTAACTGACTGATGTTATTGATAACAGTTGGCTGTGGATTACGTTTTTGCAAATGTCGTACGCAGGGGACCAACTGGCTGTCGTATGTACCTACAGTAGTTGTATCCAGTCAATTGTGAGCGTTGGTAGCCATAAGTCTTTAGTTAGTGGGAAAAAATACATCATTTTAAAGCTAAGAAAATAAGCTTTCCAACAGCATATAACTTATTTACAGACAACTGAAACATTTTATTAAAGCGAAGGTTGAACGAAAAAAATTTAAGAAAAATAACAGTAAAATATGTTTTCCAGGCAAAATTTGGTCATTTTAACGTTGATTACGAATTTTTGGATGCAAAACTAAATTTTTCTGCAATTTAGCTGCTTTCTTGGACATAAATTCGACCGAAAACTGATAAGGCACGAATATTTTTATATTTTTAGGAATAATCGGATTAGCGATCAATGCGTAATGTGATAATGTGATAAAAGTGTCAAATTTGCGACCCGTTGCTAACGGCAACGGAAGCGATCGCATTACGAATAATTAACCTTTGTTTGCCAAAAACCACCCAAATAACCGATTTTTCGACGGAAAATTCATCCCAGAGGATAAAACTATGTAATATGTAATAAAGGTAAATATGTTCGAGCGAAAGCGAAAACAAGCGAATATTTTGAGGGAAAACACAATTATATGCGATCAAAGGAACATGTGGTGAAGACACGCAATTGCATCGCTACGAAAACATCTTACCTTTTCAGCGATTTTAACGCTTGAAATTCTATCTGGTCTAGTCTTTGAATTCACTATTATTGCTGCCCTACGAATCTTCAGTGTTCTACATAACAGCACACTTGGTAAAAGACGGCGCGACGGGCGACAGATTGTTGTCGAAGTCCATTACTCGTCGCTTTTAAGATTCCACCGCCTGTCTTGTTCAGTATCCAATTGATTTGCCATTATTGAGCTTCATAAGGGTATATTTTGTTCAAAGATCCACTAAAACGCCATTCGCGTTACATGACTTTCGACGCCATTGCAGGCTTAGTTAATGATTCTACTGTGCCCACCAGAGAAATCTACGCATTTCCACTACCCTCTCGATCCTAAGAAAATACGCGCAGAAGGCTCTATGCACAAAGACACCACTTACCAGGGGAGTGACAGGCAAGACTTTTACCGACACGGAAAAAAATAAAAAAGATGAAACGAACAAATCCTACCCACTTTCCGACTGGGATTGCCATACTGGCAACCCAGTAATTATCACCAATACCAACTGGTGCAAAGCGCACAATGAACCAATCAGAGGTTAGAATTGCTCAAAGCGCGGGAAAATGCGTCGGCACCTCTGTTGAAGAAGCGAAGCGCGATTTTAAACCGATTTCCAGACGTAGCAAAACACTAAAAAGAAAACTGCTCCATCATTCAAACTGCTAGTATTGTGCTGACTACCAATAGCATGAATGGCTCATCGCGAAAGGATGACAGGTAGTTTTTTTTTTTTTTTTTGCAACCCTAATAACGGGGCAATGGGATAAGAAAATTGGGCATTTTGTTTGACAGTTGTTTGACGCACATACCAAATCCAAATGACTAGAACAGGAGAACAAAAATGGAACCAGCAGCAGTACTTGCGGACGCGTTGCTAGAGTTTCGGAACATGACGAAACTCCCCGGGTTTGCGATAACGATCG
>OX421457.1:30164926-30167426 GCA_949126865.1 Montipora capitata | reverse complement strand
TCATTATTTATTTTTCTACTACATGTGATGGTATTTTTTTTACTCCAACAACAGGCTGATATATTTCCTGAAACTGGAGGGAGAGTGTTTTATAATGAAGCTATACTGTCCATGAAAGGAATACCAACTGTAAGTAACAAATAATTAATTATGGTTCCTTTCAAGTTTTTGTAGCTTGTACAATTTTTACTCAGTGATTTTCAATAGTTTTGGTATTAATTTGTCTTCTGGTTGTTCTATATAGATTTGTGTTGTATGTGGATCATGTACTGCTGGTGCTGCTTATGTTCCTACCATGGCTGATGAGGCCGTTATTGTGGAGAAGATTGGAACAATTTTTCTCGGTGGTCCTCCACTTGTGAAGGTACATTTACTGCTGAACAATACAGCAAAATGCTAATTAATAGGCAAAATGCTTATTATAATAATAAACTGTCCAGTGGTTTGCAACATGAAGCAGAGTTCACCAAGATGTAACAAGGATAGGTGAACAGAAGTACAACACGGTTCACAGAAGTAATGACCTGACAACTGCTCTTCATCTTGACAACATCACTGCAGCCATGATTTATTTACTTGTAGGCTGCTACTGGTGAGGTTGTGACAGCTGAAGAACTTGGAGGTGCGATGATGCATTCCAGGTAAGTTTTTTTTTTAAATCATGGCAACGTCATTGTCACCCTCAACTTGGAAAATGATGATGACAATAGTCATCTTAAAATAGATGAGCAAGTTACATGGAATTGCTACGAATTCGGATTGTTTCATGGTACTGTTTGCACCCGCTATGATTGGTTGAAGTATTTACTTTGGTATTTGTTTTATGACACTCAATTGAAAACCGCTCTATCATGTCAATATGACCATAAAAATGAAGAAGTCCCTGGAAAAACATGCTATGTGATTTTTGGAATTTTTAGAATTTTTAGAATTTATGCTTAAATTTCCATAGATGTTTTGGAAATGAAAATGAAAACAATATCCTGTTTTTGGGGTTTTTTTTTTTGCTGTTTTGCAGTTGATAATCGAGATTGTCATATACAAAAAAACTCCATTTCCTCTGTGGTGCTGTTTGTTAAACAAGAAACAAAAGAAATCATTTGTTTCTTTAAATAATCGAATTAGTGAAGTGACACTTACAGTACATGTACCTCCATGTATTTGAATACAAAATGTGATAAAAGTTTAGTGCAAGAGTGGATTTGTTGGTGGCTCAATCGAGCAATGTGCACAGTGAGTGAGTCGGTGGGTGAGTGTTCAAACCTCTGGTCGTATCCCTTTTTGCGTTCACTGCAGAGCTCTGACTTATTTCTTTTTTCTTTCTCTTTAATATATTCATGGACATTCTTGTTTGTTTCCAGTATAAGTGGATGTACAGATCATTTTGAAGAAGATGAAGAAAGTGCACTGGAAACAACTAGAAATATCATGGCCACATTGAATAGAAACCAGCATTTTATTTCATCAGGTGCAGTATAAGTGCACAATTTTTAATTAAATTCTGTAGTAACTACGGTACATTGAATTTTGGACGTCACCTAATTATTGAGGAATGGATGAATTAGTAGTGGTATTGTAGTACCAGTAGTAATATTAGTAATGACGAAAGTTAATATTATGAAAGCCGTATACATACTTGAACTGCGGAGAGAATCAAGTCAGGATGCTGATCATTGCATTTATTAATTACAGTGAAACCAGGAAAACCATCAACACCTGAAATATGTCTCGGGAATGTTATTTCTGTCCAATCATGCATCAGAAATCCACTCGCTAAACCACAGAGTGTTTTACTGTTGTTTGCATGGCAAGAATTGTGTCGGCTTAGATTTTCCAGAGTTAAGTTGAGCTAATTCTGGTTGTTTTTAAAAGCTCTGAGACTATTAAATTAATTAATTAAGAAACAACTACAGTTCCTATGTTTTCTTCACCCAAGCAGAAATCAAGGAAGGCAGTCTGTCAGCTATTCAATCAAGTAGTTGACCCAATAGGCCATTAATAAATCAATGTCGTGAAGAGATTAAGAAATTACATTTTATCAGTGTGCTACTTGTATTCATAGTCAATTAAATAGCCAGCTGGTGTGTCAGTCAGCCACACAGCAAGTCTGTCTGTCTGTCTGTCTGTCTGTCTGTCTGTTTGTCTGCTCATCCCTACATGGACACCTTTAATAATAATACAGCTCTTGATAACCCTTCACCTTCCATTCACAAAGTTGCTCAGGTTTCTGGAATACTGGTGCCAGCTTTTTATTATTGGTTTAGATGTGCAAGCACCATTGTATGACAGTGAAGATCTCTTGACTCTTGCATTATATGACAGTGTACAGTTCCCAATTTATCAGGTAATATAAAGATTTAGCCAAGCCTAAAAGCAGAGCTTCCGGGATTAGTTATTCTAACCATAAGTTAACCTGGCTTGATCCTGTGATCCATTTGAAACCCAGTACTTGGTCAGTGGTCAACTTTAAATTAAAAAAAAAAACCAGCTGACCTCGATG
>OX421457.1:30147426-30162426 GCA_949126865.1 Montipora capitata | reverse complement strand
AGTTGAGTTTCGCAACTCGTGAGTTGACTGAGTCTTTCGAGTTTCAAGTCAAGAAAAATAATGAGCTTGATGCTTGGCTGATCTCTTGAGACGCAAGACATGACACAGGAATCGAGTTTCGAGGATCGAGTCGAGACTCTCAACTTACCCTTGAGCAGTACTGTAGGTAACAACACTTCATAGAAGTCTCTCTGTTTTGTTTTTAGTTGACATAGATATTGTTAGCCCCTTCACCCTAAAGTTAGCCCCCTTTGACAAGTAAATTTGTCTACATCAAGGGTACATGTAAAGTCTGAAAAGGCACATTTAGGAGGGAAATAGTTAAATAAATAAAATTATTGTTTTGTGATTGCTGTGTAGGGGGCTCATTTTGTAGAGTTATGTAGCCAGCGGAACATCCCTCTTGTGTTCCTACAAAACACTGTTCCTAAATTCACGGAGAGTTTGCCAACTGAGGAGCAGGCTTGTTTGATAAAAGACCAAGCAAAGATGATGTCTGCAGTTGCGTGTGCCCAGGTATGGAGACTTTTTGGGTTGAGAGATTAATCTTTTGTTATGCCTTTCATAAATATTCAGACTCTAAAACTGGCATAGCATTTAAAACAGGAGGTTGCAAAGTGAATCAATTTTTAATACAACATTCCCAATGGCAGATGTGACTTAGTGATTACCCAATTTTCCTCTACAAGGATTAAGGGCAATGAAAAATGAAAACCTTGCATGGAATTAGAGCTTCAGAGTCCATAAGTTAATGAAAAGAGCAATTAGGATTCTTGGTGACTTTTCCAATCTGACATTGTTAAGAAAATGTTGTGTTGCATGGGTGGGAAGTGAAGCACCAAAATTCAGTATCAACTAGATTGGCATGGTCAAGTTTGGACATACAGTGTATAAGAGATACAACAGAGATTGAAGTGTTTTCTTTGCAATAGTGAAGTGTCTAACATATATTTTATTTTTGCTTCTCTAGATTTTACTTTTCATAGGCCTAAATGAGGGTAACAAAGCTGGCATTCATTTGTCCTGTGACCGAGCTAGTTAGAAGTATGGGTCTATAATCCTTCAATGACATCAAGAACTAATGCAAAGAAGTTTATGACAACATGGAAGGAATAAGACGGTGCCTGTCACTGCCTCGACCATGGGACAAATGATTGCCAGCATCTTTCTCTTACGTACCTTATGAGGCACATTACAAAGTAAAATCTAGGGAAACAAAGGCAAATATATGATATGATATATATGTAATATTTAATTTTTACTAAAATAAAAATGTTGAGGTTAGGTGCACTTTAACCCTTTGACGCCCAAACCGGTCTAATCATTTATCACTCACTGAAAATCACTCACTGAAAACTATGTCCCAATTAACCCATTGACATCCAAACCGGCCAAAACCGGCCAGACTTAGTATTTTACTCTGTCTAACGCCAGACGGTTTTACTTGTCAATGGGGAACCCCTGGGAGTCAATGGGTTAAGGCATTTGACAGCAAGGATAACATATGTTAAGTGGATCTCAACAGACATCATCTGGCCCTACAGTAGTTCTTCAGGGGCATTTATCCACTGCATAGCTCAATAAGAACTATTATTGTTATTATTGGTATTGATAGGGCTTTTCCATTGCACTGTGATTTAATCCACTGTATGTGGCTATACATGTTTTGAACAACCAAAGCCTGATCACTACCTTCAACTCTTTTGTGCTAACAATCCTACATGTACATAAAAATTTGGTTTTATCAACGGAGTTGATAATGTAAATTGGCCACCGTACAGAGATTCTAAAAGCTGACGTTTCGAGCGTTAGCCCTTCGTCAGAGCGAATCGAGGGATTATGGGTTACGTGTAGTTTTTATAGTAGAGTAGGAGCTACGCTATTGGTGGTAACATGGCAACGTGAAAAATAGGAATATATTAGTTAAATGAAAAGCGTTCGTTAATACCGTGAGGATATAATACCGTGAGGATATACCGTGAGGATCTTTCATCTTTCAAATCGGCACCCTTAATCCTCACGGTATTAACGAACGCTTTTCATTTAACTAATATATTCCTATTTTTCACGTTGCCATGTTACCACCAATAGCGTAGCTCCTACTCTACTATAAAAACTACACGTAACCCATAATCCCTCGATTCGCTCTGACGAAGGGCTAACGCTCGAAACGTCAGCTTTTAGAATCTCTGTACGGTGGCCAATTTACATTATCAACTCCGTTGATAAAACCAAATTTTTGTATACTACTTCCCCACCGACGCAGCACCACAGTTTCTTTAGAAACTACCCCTTCATCTACATGTACATACATGTACAAATAGTCATTCACAGTGATATTTAAGCAGTTTTGTTGAAACCTCATTTTGGCAGGTTCCAAAGATAACTGTGGTGATGAAGAGTAGTCTTGGTCCCAGCAGCTATGCCATGGTAAGTCAACTATTTGATAATAATGAGCCCCTGAAAAATGATAGTTTTTTTTAAAGGTGATTCCCTTGAAATTATGCTTAACCCATTGACACCTGGGAGTTCCCCAGGTTTTGGCCGGTTCAGGCATCAAAGGGTTAATGGTTTTTCAGTGAGTGATTAACCCATTAACTCCTGGGGGTTCCCCATTGACGAGTAAAATCGTCTGGCATTAGACAGAATAAAATACTAAGTCTGGCCGGTTTTGGCCGGCTCAAAGGGTTAAACATAGCTTGTGTGTGAAACTTTGCTCATTGTTGCGACAAGTGAAGTAATAAATGTATTGAAAGGGGGTGTTACCACTACTATGTTCTTACCCTATTGACCATGTTGAATGCTCAATTGTTGCCACTTTGCGCACATGCTACTGTGTCTTTCTGTAAGTTGTTTAGTTTCTCCCACCCTTCCCTGCCCTGTTTTTCAATAAAGCTGGACTACAGGTATGGGTACACACCTGCTGCTTTGCATTGCACGTAGCAAGTTGGGTGGGGCCCCTTACCCACCATCACCCTCTCAGCTGTGGTTTGCACCACACTTTGCAGGCTCACATTAGTACTTGTCACTTCCAGCCAGATGCTGCAAGGTGTGTCGCTGCCACCCTTCTCCATTGCCCATTTATGCTCAGGGTGTGTTGCTGCCACCCTCATTTGTCGCATTGCGGGCTGTACCATTGCCACCCCCTTATTGCTCAGGGTGTGTCGCTGCCACCCTCATTAGTTGCATTACAGGGATGTTGCTGCCACCTCTCCTTGTGCTAGGGTGCACTCAATAGCTGTAATCCCATTTACTGCCGAAGACTATGTAGTCCTTTGTATCACTATGAGATTATGAATTATGAATTGGCAAAGTTGTTAACTAAACACTAAGCAACAAACGTTTTAAGCCTTGATTTAAAAAAGACACCTGTTTATTTTAACTGGAATTTTCCTATTTAATGGTCCACCATTACTAACTTTAAGATCTTGAGAGAGCTGAATCGAGGAGAAAATGACATCAAAGGCTCACTAGTTTAAGAATACAATACATGTGTTCATGGCAGAATTAATATGCAGCACAGGAGTTTTGGGCTTTTAGACTTTTAAACTCATGTTTTGCATATAATTTATAATAAGCTGCATTCACACACTGAAATTTTAAGCTAGTGAGCCTTTGATGTCACTTTTCCTTGGATCCAACCCTCTGAGGTCCAATCAGTCAGTTTTGAATGTGAGTAATGGCAGACCGTGAAGTCCAAAACTTACACTCAAAGTAAAGGACCATTAGATAAAAATCACAATTTTGCAAGTCAGGTGTTAAGCAAACGCACTTTCAAAATCTGAAGAAAAGAAGGAAGTTATGTTTTTTTATCACAGTTTTTATCACTGAGGGTATTATAATTACTACCTTTTGAACAACTGTCTGGTTGGCCACCACCTTGACACCTGATTTGTTGTTGTTGTCGTTGTTTTTCAGTGTGGGCGCTCGTTTGACCCTTGTTTTCTTTTCACATGGCCCACTGCCCGGGTTGCCATAGACACAGCACAGGAAATGACAGGACAATTCTTTGCTGAGGTACTTACTTGAAAGAGACATTGATGATCCACATCATATAAAAGAGGAGTCCTGGAGGTATGGGAGCAGGGCTGGCACAGTGGTGAGAGCACTCGCCTTCCACCAATGTGGCCCGGGATCAATTCCCAGATTCTACGCCGTATGTGGGTTGAGTTTGTTGGTTCTCTACTCTGCTCGGAGAGGTTTTTTCCCGGGTACTCCGGTTTTCCCCTCTCCTCAAGAACCAACATTTTCAGGCGTAGCTCAGTTGGCTAGTGCGCGGCTTTCGGAGCAAGGGGTCCGCAGTTCGATCCTCAGTGACTTCAACGTCTGTTTTGACTTTCCTCTGATCCATGTAGCTATAGCTTTATATATCCGTGAAACGGAGCACTGACAGAGGGAGGGGGGTAAAAGGCGCACCATCGGCTTCCATTGATACCAGTTTTGTAACTGAAGGAACTACCGACGTTAAATAAATTGACTTTGACTTTGACTTTACTTTACTTCATGTACCAAACCCAGTAAAATAAGAGACAAGATAATAATATTATTATTTATCGTTTTGATATGAGGTATCATTTATGAAGTATCTACCAGCCAGGATGCAGCCAATGTAACAACTCTCAGACATCACCAAATTGTAAAAACAAAAAACTCAGAGTTGGTTCAGAAAACAGTGGACACTAATAAGTATGTAATGGAAACAAGGGACCTTAATCCCAAAATGTAATACAGCTCTGTCCAAAATAGATTCAATGAAATGAAAGGATGCAGTTTTTGTTCAGGTGTGGTATCTGAAACATTATTGGTACAGAAAGGGAGGTTCCCAATCACGCTGTCATGATAAGTGTACGTTAATTTCGGTTAAATTATTTGAGATGCAATAGAAACAGGAAATGTGTTTCCTGAGATGTCCGTTTAGGCAGCAGGTGCACTTAGTCAAAAGACAGTTAACGTGACGTTTGATGTGCCATCACACAATACCATGTTGGTTTTGTGCTCAAGTGCATTCATATAACCGTGCACAATCACGCAAGACAAGGGAAGATGAATTTTGCGTTCACCTTTTAAATTTAGGAATACCGACCAACATCCTTACTACTCTTGCCAAATTCTCCCTCCCCTCTCTTACTCTTAATTTTTACTTGTCTTCCTATGGTGCCATTTCCAAACGTTTCACATATCAGAAGTGTGCTATAATTATTTTTTCATAATGTTGTTAATTAACCCTCAGAGTGAAGTCACAGATGATGAAACCAATGACGACAAACAAAAAGAATTGAAAGACAAAATGCTGAAAAAGTAAGGTCTTAAGAAAGGATTATCTTGTAAGAATATGAAGTAAGGAAGCTAATGAGAATTTATTGATTTTGAATTTGAAATTATTGATTAATAAATTATATAACACATAAGTGATTTAATAAGTGGTACTAAATTTAGTATCGTACATGTAGAATCATAACTAATCGAATTTGTACCCTAAACCAATCACGCTTCTAAGTGATAACCAATCTTTTATTTGCATTTTTAATTTATACAAGAGTTTGGTACGTAGTTTTCTCCAGGACAGTTTTTCTTGTGAAATAATCCCTGTTTCAGTTGATGTGAATTGTGTCAACTCTGCTACTGCTGCTAATCTTAGGTCACTTTCCATTTGACAGAACTTAACGGCCAGACCGGGCATTTCAAAGAACTCTACAATGCCTTCATATTAACACACTTAGAGGGCGATCTATACTCAGAAAAATGCGAGGGATAATCATGCAACTGTGTTCCTTCAAATTGTTGCATTTTCTTTGCAAACTGATAGGTCTGGCCGGCCAGTTTTGATAAAAGGAAAGGGCCTTAGTCTCAAGTCTTATTATTTGATTTGCTGATTTGGAGGTCATTTTTTTTAGATTTGAGAAGGAATCACATGCTTACTATGGATCAGCTCGGCTATGGGATGATGGTGTTATTCTGCCTGAAGATACTAGAAAGGTAGGACAACAAAAAGAGTATTTCCTTCCCTTTATCGCGCTCATTTATAGTCAAGAAATTCCAAAGCATAACAATTTCAGTGAATGCTATTGAGCACTGTTTTCTTGTGTTTGCTGATTATACTAGCTTATACTATTATGTAGGGTAGTTCTTAGTTGTGAGTCTGTGTGTGAAATCCTAGAGTGTGACCATTCAAATGAAAGCTACTGAGCAGTACTTTCCTGTTGTGCTATTTATCATGCTGTACAAGGTGATTCTTATTATTGAGTATTGTGTGGATGAAAGCCACGATCTAAGATTTGATTGCCCTCAAAATGTCCACTCTTGTTCTTTATTGTGCCTTACTTCACACCTGATATACTTTTTCTTTTACCACAGGTCCTTGGACTGAGTTTACGAGCAGTTCTCTCTTCATCTTCCAGCAAAGATGGAAATAGATTTGGAGTTTTTAGGATGTGAATCCAACAAGACTATCGTTCCTGTAACCGTTTAAACAAAAGCCGGACGGTCAAGCTCGAAAGCCAGTCTTCTCTATTTAGGACTGGACCTCATAGCAGAGACCGCGTCTTAATATTCCCTGAAGACGTATCTGGACCCATCTCAATCGGTTACAGTGCAGGGAGGGCGTCGACACTCCAGCAATTACGAATAAAATTGTGACGAAAAGACCGAGTCCCCTGAGTGGAAAATATGACCCCAAATCGAAAATCTATGTTGGCACTGCAGAACTGTTTCCTTATATGATGAAATGAATTGAGTAAAGGACTTTCTTTTTTCAACGAAATAGTGTTTCTCAAGATTGAAATTCAGTTGTTAAGTGTATTCCTTCATCATTAAGTGTATAAAATAAAGGACTCATTTCTTTTTTAAAAGAGTTATTTGTTTTTGTCTTTAAGCTAGGTACTGAAATAGCTGCGTATCTTGCTTCTCGTTATTCTATCTAAGCTTATTGGTCGTTTTTTCGTGGTAGTATGCAGAGGAGGAAAGTTAGAGTCTACAACTGAGGTCTAGCACAGAAATAGGTTTATCAACTGGGTTGATAGAGCGAGTTTCATTCGAGTGTCGTAAAACCAAAACCAAAGTAACTGCTTTGGCCAATCAAAGAGGACGGAGACAATCCAGTGAACCAATCAAAACTCGAAGTCATTACACGTAGCCGACACAAAGCGCGGGAAAATGCGCACCCGCGAGCCACGGTTGGTTTTGGTTTCACCTGTGTTTGGTTGAAAAAGTGGCGCGAGAACTTTGAACCAATCACTGAGTGAAGTAGAGCGGTTTTCAATTGAGTGTCGAAAGTAATTAGTGAATTCCTTTGGTTTTGCATTACTTCACTCAATGATTGGTTCAAAATTCTCGCGCCATTCTTTCAACCAATCAGAAGTGAAACCAAAACAAATCATGGCTCGCGCGTGCACATTTTCCCGTGCTTTCGGTCGGCTACGTGTAATTACTTCGAGTTTTGATTGGTTTAGAGAATTGTCTCCGTGCATTTTGATTGGCCAAAGTAATTAATAATAATACACTTTATTTAAAGAGGGTGGCACGGAATAGTTGAGGTAACTAATAAACTTGTGGCTCTCTATTTAAAAATTCTTACAAACTAATGCAATATAATAAAAAGTGTACATAGAAATGTGAAAGCTAAAAATACAATGTACGTTAAATTCCAACATGACCATCAATTAAGCTAAGAATTTAAATCTGACAAGAACTTGAAAACTAATTGTAAATAAAAATAAAACATGGCTTGAGAGCAAATAATGAATCAAAAGTTAAACTTTAAAAGCGCGCTAATCGTATGGCCCCCAAAAATATAACAACATGCAATAACATAGGTATTAAGGCGTTTCTTGCTACGCCCGTTCACAGCATAGTTATTCACTTCTATCGGAAGTTTCACTCACGCACACAACGTGTTATATATGCTGTTCCTTGCTAGTTGTATTCATTCCCTGAAGAAGTCTCAGTAAGAGACGAAACGCGTCGGAAATAAACGAAAAAAGCTTACAACTACAAGAAGTCTTCCTTTGTGCTGCTCACTAGCTTTCGTTAAAAAATTAAAAAAAAAAAAAAAAAACCATGCCACTAACAGTCATTATCGAGGTTAAATAGGAGATCGTCGATGACCTTGATCAAGGCAGTTTCTGTACTATCTCTTGGACGAAAGCCTGATTGTCTGGTGTAAATTAGGTCATTTTCAGACAGAAAACTGTAGAGTGCGTTGAAAACATGTCTCTCAGCAATCTTCGACAGTATGGGCAAAACGGAAATTGGACGATAGTTTGTAACGTCAGCAGGGTCTCCGCTCTTGAAGATCGGTGTCACCTTGGCAGTTTTCCAACGACAAGGAACACTTACTTACTTTGGTTTTGGTTTTACGACACTCATTTGAAAACCGCTCTAATGCAAAACCAAAGCAATTCGCTAATTACTTTCAACACTCGATTGAAAACCGCTCTATTGTTAGAAACAAGGAAAACGCAAATTACTGGGGTTTTATAGAATATGTGAAATGCTATGTCGGTGAAATGCGGGGTCGACATGAAACGAAATTTTGAAAGATCACCGGAGCTGAACCCTTTGACTGCCAGGAGTGATCGATATGTGAAGTAATGAAAAACCAAAGCAATTCGCTAATTAATTTCGACTCTCAATTGAAAACCGCGCTATGGTAAATTAATTAAAAGAGTCTTCCATAACGATATTCGGACTCACACCAACTTGGACCGTCTGGTATCCACGCACTTATCGTCTGAGCAATCGAGGCGACTTGTTTCTTTTCAGGGTTCAGTTTCGCTTTACAAGAGATGCATGGATGTAACTTTAACACTGCATTGGAAGGTTGAAACAATTGTTTAACTTCTTGCTACAGCTATTATAAGAAAAGTGTCTTAAGCTTGCATAAAGTAACTTTTAAAGTCCTGAGAAAGATCTTTTCTACAGCTTATCCTTTGCGCGCAAACTTTGGTGCATATTCCCTTTGGGCGAATTGGAATTGGTGGAATTTCGGTTGAATTGCAAATGATATGCTAACTTTTTGCCCACGTTGCTGAGGGTGAAATGAAGACAGATCCAATATGTCGGTTCTGCAAAAGCCTCCCTGACGTTTATCAATTCGTCGTTGACGTTCTCATGGCAGCAAGAAACCTTGTGAGGTAAATTTGTCCGGACTTTAAAGAACGCCATTCGCACAGTACGAGCGCAACACGAGCGACGAGGACAAGTCTATGAAGACAGAATTTGTTGCTCAAGCGGTGAATTACAAACGAAACCTATACTAGAACAGGTAATTTAAGTTTAAATAATTGTATTTCACATTCACTTTCAAGAAGTTGTAAATGTAGAATATTTGGTAAGCGCTGAGTTTCGTTTCCAGTAACTGGAAGCCATTAAGTATCGTCGATAAACAATTTGTTTACTTGTTTAACGAAAATAATAAACCGTGTACGTGTAGGAATTCATTTGATCACTGTCGAGTACATGAATGTGGCAAGCTCCTTGTGCAACAATTCAGATTGATTGCATTTTTAAATGTAACCTGAATTGTTGCACACGGCGCTTGGAAAAGTTTTAAAATTTTTCAGTGTCATATACTTCTATTACAGCTTATTACAATAAGAATTATGCATATGCTTGAGAAATGAACCACATTCATGGAGCAAAAAGGTCATAAGAAAAAGTAAATCAGTAAATAAATAATGATATAATCATCCATATCGATAAATTAATTTACAGCAAATATTAAATAGTATCCATAGAATCTTTTTCAAAACCTGACGAATTTTCCAGCTGCAAAGAAATAGTATATACCAGACCTTGTTGAATTAATCAGTAACGCTGTATCTGCAGTGTTTCGTATTGGTAAACATGACTAAATAAATGTTGTGTCAATCTTTAGGTCCTCCTGTTTAAGAGAAATCAAGAGAGAGTAGAAGAAATACTTCAAGGACAGACCTTTTGTCGATGGTAAGGAAGTTTACAATTTTTATCATATTGCATAGTGGTAGCATAGCAACGAAACATTTCTTTAATAACTTTTACAGCAAAACTAGATCACTTCCTCTTGTTTTTCCTAGGAATGTAGAGGTTGCAATTTCTCCATAAGTGCTAAATCAACTAACATTTCGTCCAAGGGAAATTACCACTTTAAATTTGAGGTAGATCGTCTTTTGCCTTGAGCTAAAATTTTGAACGAAACATTTTCAACCAGATCTAGATCTACGTCACAATAATCATCGCATCTTGTTTGGAAATAATCGGTGTTTCATATGGTACCACAAGATTGCGGTTACGCGATACAGTGTTGTAGAGTGTCTATTTTAAAGTGTTGAAACTAATCGTTTACGTGGTGTTAATTCAAACTAAGGTGATCGTAACAGAATATAAAGAATATTTCGATCAAAGTTAGTTCACGGATTGGTTCATTTTGTGGTCTGTATAACGTTTTTCTACTCACCAGCGAGAAGCCCCAATATAAAGGCAAAGCATGTAAATCAGACAAAGTGGGTTTTACGAGCAAGGCTACCATGATTAAACTACGAACTTGATGTAAGGAACCAGAAGAGATTTTAAGGAAGCATTGTATATCCCAGTCTTTCAGTCGAAATGTTAGTTTTTTGTGGCTGCTATTTCTCTTAATTTTCCGTAATTTCAAACTTTTATTTCGAAAAAGTCAAATTTTAGCCCCATAAAAAAACGTATTTTTCGTTAACTAGTTGCGATTTCTCCTATGAAAGGTCGCTTGAGTTTTGTAAAGTTTACCAAATTGGGAGTAGGTTGTCGTCACGTCCGAGCGGGTGTGAAGTATGGGCCTATTCTGAAAATGACATCACAGACTGTTTTCCATTGCAAAATACCTTTAAACACTGGAATGTAAACAGTTTGTGACGCCATTTCCGGAGTAGACCCATACCTCTGTCAATTTTGTAAACTTTACACAGCATTTTACAGACGAAATCGCAACCAGTTAACGTAAAATACATTTTTTATGGTGCTGATATTTGGCTTTTTCGAAATAAAACAATTGAGGTTAGGGACACTTTAAAAGAAATATCAGCGTTTGAAGCAAGTTTTTCTTGGCAATCTACAATCACAAACAAATTGGCTCAACGAGAAAGCAACGCACACCTTGTAAATATATCAATGTATATATCAAAGTTAAGAGGAAATGCACTTATGTGCACAATTTAAGCAACTGTCTCTGATAGAGAAAACAAATCAGGTGGTTCCAACGGCATTCGAACCCATGACCTCTGGAAATCTTATTGGTGCCACCTAAATTTTTCAGGTGTCTATCAGAGGACAGTCGCTTAAATTGTCCATCATTTCTCTTTCCTTTGAAAAATCATCCGGGAACTTTCCTTAGCTGTGCAATACTGTTGCCATGGTTACTTAAGTTGTGAAAAGAACGGCGAAAATTGAACTTTTGTATGTAACCAATGCATTTTGCTTTACAGCACTTACCAGTCAAACACACCCCTCAACGATATTTTTTTTCATTTTTCGAAACTAAATTTCAGGTGGACGCTAATCAAATGTTTCCATGACAATAGTCCTGTAATTGGAATGGATCGGTCTAAATTGGATGAAGGACTGAATGTGGATTCGAAAAATAATGTGCAATTCTTAAACTCGCTTGCAGAACTCTAACAAAAATCTTGCGCAAGGCCAATAGTCGCTCAATGTTGAAATGGTGACTGAGAAAAGAAATATTTTAAATTAGCTTTTCTAGCCTTAAATAAAACTAACAACTACGCTATGTTGGACGGATTTGATCAAAGTCGTCTAATACAGCCGTGGAAAATCAGACAAATCTTACACAAGTTGAGTGAAGCCTCTGGACATTTGTAAACCTCTGCATCCATCTTCTGGGAGGAAAGCAGCCCCAATAAATGCTAACCGATCGACGCTTCACGACGTTAATTTCTTTTTCTTTCTAAACGTTTTTATTTTTAAGTCTAAAGATTTTTAAGTCAGCCACCATTTCAGGATAGTAGAGTATACAGTTCTTATCTTTGTCGATATCCCCCTGGCTTTTCCATTCAAGTTTTCTCTTGCGACCTTTTCTTCGTTCCTCTTGTTTGTATCCCTAAAATAGAAAATAAAAGGCACAATTAATGGGACGACAAACGCAACGTTTAGACGGAATCAAAGGGTCCAATCTCTTAAGTTTTCATCCATTTGTAAAAACGAATGATAGAATATGTGAGATTATTCACATATTTGAACTACGGAAACAAGTTGAAATACGTGGGATGAACATCATTGCAGTTAAGCAGAAACTTAGTTGCAAAGAAAGCCTGAAGAAAAAATGATTCCAGGCTCTGCTAAAGTTGGTGTTCAACTGCGATATCTTCAACTCAATTAATTGTACAAATGTTCATTGATATGATAATAATTACCTTTGAACGGCGATATGGTGGCATCGTTCTTTGTCCATTAAACTTCTTCTTCTCTTGTCTTCTGGGGAGAAAGTTACTATCGCTTATTTGAGATGTTCATTAAATTCCCAAATCGCACGCCAAAATGGCACTTCACCCATCATAACAGGCATAAATTTAAAAGTTGCCTTAGCTTTCCGGGAAAGGTAAGGCAACTTTTGCTTCAACATTCAGTTCATTTTTAAAGTCGTAACACAAGTCTGTTTATTTCCTTTAAAGAAGACACATGATAAATTCGAGATGAATTTGGAGTAAAATGAACGATATGAAACCCACGTGTCAGGTTCGCAAAGTAGCATTCACTGTCTTTCTATGCCGTTCATCGAAACTTAAAGCAAACGTTTATATATCATTGTTAAAACTTATCAGCCATAAGTAAAATAATGAAAAGCCTTTCTTCCTAGTCAAAACCGTGCTTTTGCGTTCCGCCGCAAGAAGGTGAGTCAAGAGCAACAGCATAGCACATCTTGTCACCAAGACGGGCAGCGTGAAATGCGCAGATCCCTGGCAATTTCATTGAACATGAATTACATCGACGAAAACCAATCACTGACAACTACGACATTGATTTGAATACCGGCTTTTGTTGACTCGTTTATCATGCAAATTCCGATATAAGGTAGAAAGAAAAGAAGTAAAAATAAGACATTCTTTGCGTTTTACAATATTTTTCCTGAAAACACATGCGTCAAAACGGAATAAAATATTAAATTAAAATGCAGGTAAGAAGAAGTAAAAAACAATCTGCGGATGAATTGAACCCGTTTCTCTCGCCCTCCACTATCTGAGAAAACACAAAATGCGTTTTAATGCGATTGATGTAAAAATAATATCAGTAACCTGCGCATTTACGGCGGCCTGGAAGGGACATGATACTTTTTTTCTAACTCGCGACTTCTTTTTTCAACTCGCGACTGTTTTTTTTCAACTCGCGACTTCTTTTTTCAACTCGCGACTTCTTTTTTCAACTCGCCTTTTTTTTTTTTCAAGGCGCGACTCTTTTTTTTTTCAACTCGCGATTTTTTTTTTCTCGAGGCGCGACTTTTTTTTTTGTCAAATCGCGACTTTTTTTTTTTAAGTCGCACCTTTTTTTAAATTCTCGACTATTTTGCAGCTTTTTTTGCAATTCGCGTTTTGTTTTCTTTTTTTGGGATGGTTTTTTCCTTTCGGTTTCTTGCTGTTGAGACAATGCTTCGTTGGGCTCCTGTTGTCAAGTACTTAGGACTCAGTGCGTTATGATTTAGTATCATCAGTGTTCACAAAACTAAAACAGGTAACCCTCACATGGCAAGTTTAACAACTACATTTATAATTGCTGGAACCTGTTTCCTTCTCCTCCATCCGTCCTCTAGCCAAGATGTCTTAACCGGATTACTTTCCATCTGCTCTCGAATCGCCGGACAACCGACTGGAGATGATCTCATAGCTACATATTTCGGTCTTGGCCTTGCGTACACAGAGATTTTGTCTTTTCTGGCCGGTTTCATGGTGTTTGTATCAGTCTACGACAACTCAAGAGAGTGCTTAGGTCCAAAGGTCTTTGTCGAAGGAAGATATTTACCTGTTTGCTTGATGTAAAAAGTGCTATCGAAAGCGAAATCTCTGGTAGTGGCAATTCAATTGATATCGACAAATGCACCAAAGGCTTACAACAGATCACTGCATGGTAGTGATAAGGGAAACAGTACGAGTCATCATGAAATACCTCGACCCAGAAGGTGTATTTTCGCGTCCAAGACGGGTATTTCGGAGACGACAGTATTCCGTTCAGGGTCCAAACTACATGTGGCACCTGGATGGCTACGACAAACTGAAACCCTTTGGATTTGCCATTCATGGTGCTATTAATGGTTATAGTCGTCGTATTCTCCTCTGGCTTAAGGTTGGCCAAACTAACAATGACCCAAGGGTAGTAATAAGCTATTATCTATCCTGTATACGACAGATCGGAACGGATACGCCAAGAGAGGACATTGAAATAGCCGAAGAAATGTATTGTTCAACCCACTCGGAAACAAGCTTTCAAGAATTTGAAAAGCTTGCAGGATTACTCATGGAGGACGAAATACTGAGTTATCCTTCGACTGCAGATGAATCCCTTGTAGTCTATAGGAAGCTGGTGACTTGTTTTGAAAATGCTTTGTGATTTATACAGCATATGAACACGTCACATCTGCGTGTGACGAGAAAAACCTTGAGCGCTAACAAAATTTAACGTTGTTTGCTTCCCAATAAGTGCAAGGTTGTGTATCGGCTAGTACCACTAGGTTATGGGTCAGGGCAGGGATGGCGCAGTGGTGAGAGCATTCACCTCGCACCAATGTGGCCCGGGTTCGATTCTCAGATCTGGCGTCATATGTGGGATGAGTCACTCAGAGGTGAGGGGAAACGCTGTGAAACCGGAGTACCGGAGAAAACCTAATGAGGACAACCAACAAACTCAACCCAAATATGACGCCTAGTCTGGGAATTGAACCCGGGTCACATTTGTGGGAGGTGAATGCTCTCACCACTGCCCCATCCCTGCACCCCCTTCTAACTTTAGATCTGAATGATAATAAGCATTCTTAATTCTTACTAGTAG
>OX421457.1:30139926-30142426 GCA_949126865.1 Montipora capitata | reverse complement strand
CTGACCAAAAAGGCATGAGGACTCTGATTACGAGATTGAATTAGAGTCTGAGATACTGTTCCTCGATCGTAGGTACTGTCTGGGAAAATGTTTTCTGGGTGATTCAAGTCGCTAAAACGTTGAAATAAAGTTGTTTTGCACCTTGCAAAAGTTCGTCGACTGACTCGAGAGAAGGCAGCAAATGTAATGTCCACTCGGGCGGCGAGTGCTTTCTCACGTGACTTCGTGGTGCGTATGATCATGAGGCAGAATTAAGCTGCGAAAGAATTTTTGTATCGCCTTGCAGTCTCCTGAGTCAATTTTTGTCGGTTTTTTTTATCGTACTGGCTTCCAACCTCGTTCCCAGGGTTTCTCCCTTCGAGAATAGGAGGGATTTTCGCTGAGAGAAAGCCCTGGGAATGAGCTTGACTGGCTTCGCGGCTCACTCAGTAAATATCCACCACTAGCTTCCAGTCCACTACGAGGAATAATTGTTAATTATTGGAACTGAGAAAGTAGAACTTTCTCCCTTCCCTTCCACCCTACACAGCAGGTATCGAGCAGGCTACATTGGTGTGAAAAGCCACTTTTATTACTGGGTTGCCAAACCCAGTAGGAATCTGCGTTTCATTTCTCCGTATTTTTTTTTCCATGTCGGTAAGTCTTGCGTGTCACTCCCCTGCTAAGTGGTGTCTTTGTGCATAGAGTCTTCTGTGCGTATTTCGTTACGTTTGAGGAGGCTGGGGTAATGCGTAGATTTCTCACACAGGAAGACATTTAATTAACCTGCAATGGCGTCGAAAGTCATTGTAACGCGCATGGCGTTTTAGTACATCTTTAAACAAAATATACACTTATGGAGCTCAAGAATGGAACGTCAATTGGATAAACAAGGCAGGCGGTGAAAAACAAATATCTGGAATCTTATAAAATTCTTTGACTTGGGCCATTTTAGTTTCAATAGGAATAAAACGCAAACAGCGGTTACAAACATTTGCTTGAACTGCATAACTTTTATAAACTCAACGTTTCGTATGTTACAACATACATCATCAGAAGTCATTATTATTCAGTTACAGATAAATTTAAATTCAAAAATACAACTGCACGGACTGGGAACTAACGAAATTGACTGACATAAAACGACAAGAATATGCTAATAATAGAGATAAAGTTTCTCACTGCCAACGTTTTCATTGGCTTTAGATCACGGATCAACAGAAACTCTTTAATTTTGCAATGCATGTCTGATCAACCAGTTGCTAATATTTCAAAATGATCCCACTTAATTCTGTGGTTGGTTAAGAAAACATGATCAGCAATTGCAGATTCGTGACAATTTGTAGTTAGGGCTTTAAAATGTTCTGTTTTTCTGTCACGTAATCGGCATTTCGTTTTCCCTATGTAGAAATCATTGCAATCCCAGCAGTTTGCTTTGTACACTACTTTTGACCTGAAGGAAGGAGCTAGTTTGTACAGGATCTTTTGGCTAAGCCAAATAAAGCTAAATAAGCTAGTTTATCTTTGTAAGGGAAAAAAGACTTGATTCTTCAGATGTTCTAAAACACCATTGTGACGTTGAAAATACCATAGAATTTGTTTATACAAGACCTCAGATGTTTTGTGAGGTGTTTGCTGTGATGACCTAAGAAAAGTAGAACGATAAGAACTTCATTTTTCTTAACTGTTTGTACAAGATCTTTTGGCTTATTTATTTGGCAAACGTAAAGCCAAACAATGTTTTGACGTGGCATCAGATTAGACTAACAAGAAGAGGAATTATGAAGCGGAAACAACATCTTCAGTCCTTTCTTAGTGTGTGCAATAAACGTTTGCTTAGTGCAACTGCAAGACATGCATGACATGCTGGAAAATGTCCGTCATAGCAATTTGCAGTTAGTTTTTTTACAGACTAATAGTATTTTTGAAAGAAGAAACAAGTGAATTTTACTCAAGAGCGTGTTTTGTTATCTTTAAACTGAATTTATTACCAAAGCTTAAAAAATTAAAAGACCTCAAAATGGGACATGACATTACAAAATAATTAAAAGTGTGAACGTGTGAGCCAAAGGGCATCTGCTGGCGCAACATGTGGGTGACCCTCAAATGGTCTTAATGACCGCCCACTTGAAAAAATTAACTGGAACGCTGCAGTTCAATACCACCCAATTCAGTGCCTTCAGTTTTTGTGTAACACGTACCACAGGCAACCCAGTGTACGCTTTATGGAGCGTCTAGTTTTGTTTTGAAACTGCCCAACCTGCGCCGAGCTACACTGAAATTGATCTACAAAACAACTTTTTATCCTGATTCATTTTGAACAATAAGTTCTCAAAGTTGTCTATTAAGAAAAAGCCTGTTTGCTACTAGAACAACTGCACGTTGCTTTTACCTTACATTACATGCACAGGGCTGCTTTAATTAGAAGTTCGTGACGACGCTAACAACAACTAAAAAGAACACTAAAATTAGTTAGTCTTCTGGCGGCGGCGTTTCCTCTACAAAGATACGGAATACGGAA
>OX421457.1:30132426-30134926 GCA_949126865.1 Montipora capitata | reverse complement strand
CCCGGGAGGCCTCTATGAATAAAAAATCGTTTTCCAATTGACTCTTGCGGCTGAATCTGAAAAAAAGGGAAAAAATGAGATAAGAAAGAATCCAACCTGTTTGGACCGATAAAATCAAAAAACCCTTGCAAGCCGAGTGAAAACGTTTTCAGTAATTGCTTATAGCACTCTTTCATAATGGCGGCCACATTCTTTTGTTTTAATGCTAATAAAGCTCTCTAACCTTCCTACGACGAGCAAATTTCAAAAGAATATAGAGCGTTTTCACTCACGTGACCAGCAGCCATATTGGCTGCCTGAAACAAATGAAAGTATTTGCATAAAAATAGAGGATTAGTTTGGTACACCATTATGGCGGCCATTTCTTTGTTTTGGAACACCAACATGGCCGCCGTGACGTCAAGTGAAAACGCTCTATTTGTTTCAAAACGAGGGCACTAGGTGTAATTAACATAAAAACAAAAGAATGAAAAAGTGGTCGCCATTTATAAAAGGGGTCTATACACCTTTTTCCAAAATGGCCACCATTTAAACATCCTTTTCTTTTTATTCAAATTAGTCCTTGATACCTCGTTCTTAAGCTTAAAATTTAAAAGAATATTTTGCCTTGAACGAGGCATCAAGGTCGAATTTGAATAAAAACAAAATAATTTCTATTAAAATGACGGCCATTTTGGAAAAACGTGTATACAAATCTTTAAATGTGATAAATTGACTACAGGCACCCCAAACTCAAAGTTTTGAGTCAGCTGGCATGCTCCAAACCGTGTTGGTTCGAGACGATGTTTGCGAGTTAGTTAGTTGCCAGGTAATAAAATGTATTGTACTTTTGATTTCTTAAACGCTTCAGCAAAATTACCGAGTGGTAATGTTGCCGTAGTATATCGGATGTTCAGTAAAATCACTAGAAATGATTGAGAGAGGTTACGAATGAAAGACAAACGGCAAAAATTATACTTTTGCCGTCTTTTTCTTAACGGTTTTAACACTAAAAATATTTGTATGCGCTGTTCTTTTAGCCGATAATAATATAAATAATACATGTTTTACAATAACATGAAAGTGCCCCCAAAGGCGAAGTTTCAAGGAATTTGGAGTTATGGCACATGTCGAAAAATATCTCTGAATTTTATTCATAAATTAGGAATTTGACCTAGTAACTGAAAGGGATTTTTTTAAAAATTGTGCGCTTATTCTCGAATGGCGCTCAAGTCAAGTTTTAACCTGTTTTGGACAGCTGAATACTTTATCTTTCAAGAAAAAGTAGCGATAACTTTTGGTTCTCCTTGGTTCTGTAAATACTTTGGATCTGCGGAAACTGAATCTGTCAAGCATCATATCAACAAATCGTATAGCTTAGCACTTGCTAACCATAAAACGGGGAAATCAAATCCACATGAAAATAATGGATTTTGCCATTATTATATTTTTCTGTAATCCTCCGATTGCTCATAAAAATATGTTCGTTAAGCAACGGACAAAAGTCGAAAGTCAGCTAATGACATCATTCAAGTTATAATGTGAAGGCGTCGAACGCACTCTCATAATCTTTGATTACCGTCTAGTTTGAAAAATAAACTGTTTGCGACTCCTGGTGTTCATTTCATCGAAGCTTTGATAATACCATATGGGCTTTTTTTTTTTTAAGATAAATCCTGTATCACCGATATATGCCACCATGCGAGTACTGACTGTGCTAGACTTATCCTAGAACTGTGCTAGACTAATTCCAGAACTGTGCTAAACCAATCCTAGAACTGCGCTAGACTAATCTTAGACCTGTACTAGACTAATCCTAGAAATGCGCAAGACTAATCCTAGAACTGCGCTAGACTAATCCTAGAACTTTTTCTAGACTAATCCTAGAATCTGCTAGGTTACCTAAAAGGTGTAATCTTAGCGTTCCACTTACTTCCGTGTTGGGAGAGTCTCTCTGTTCAAGTGGGGTCTCTGCAGATCCCGTGACCTTATAAGCAGAACAGAAACAGGCATACATAAGCACTGTCACCAGGGCAAATTGAACAGCCAGCATCATCTTCATTGCCGACAGATATCTATTGGAAAAAAAAAGTCATCAAATAATGCTGATAGAGGGTGAGCTTTTCTTTTCAAATTGTTTGTTTTTTTTTCTTTTCAAGAACAATCGTAGAGTAAGTACACTGTAAATGAAATGAAACAAGGAACTCCCTTCCATCAGCGATGAGCTGATGAAGTACACTTGTAGACAGTATCTTTGGATTTATAGAGATGACTGTTGCTTGTCTTCTTAACAACAAAACAACGAAATATCATCCCCTGATTATTACTACCTTTATCAACATATTACTCCTCGTAAACTTTTGTCAATCATTTTACACCAAACGTTGTCTTCAATGTCTGCAGATGAAATCAATCCAGTTAATTGAAAGCGCCAACACACTGTAATAATTGTTTGTTATTGCTAGTTTCCAACGAAAGGCAATCTGTATCACCACTAAAAAGCAGTTACAAGAATCACACA
>OX421457.1:30119926-30127426 GCA_949126865.1 Montipora capitata | reverse complement strand
AAACGACACAAATGTCCTCTTCTTCTACAAGTTGATGTTTCCGTAATTCTGAATGGCTTCGACAAGACCTTATTCCACGGATTTCTCCTCAAAGAGACTGATGTAATGTTTTCCCACGGTACTTTTGCAACAGCAACAGTAATCACTTTTTAGCAGTTTTAGCAGCTTAGCAGCATGGGAAAATTCCCGTGCGGTATATGACATAATTCAAACCTCGTCGTTTTATTATTTTTGTGATTTATATATTTCTGAGGTAGAAAAAATCAATCAGCACTGAAACTTGTTTTAGATTTTGAATCTCCCTCCAAATTCTGGGGCTTCCGAATTACTTACCGACTTCCTGTCGGACTGCCATTGTTACGCAAGCGGCCAATCAAAAATATAGTTCAAATCGATTATCCCAGAGTCTCTCCGGGCGCTCACCCGCTGGCCAAAAAGCCCGAGGACTCTGGGTACGAGATTGCCCGCGCCAAAGTTCCGTTTTTCACTAGCGAAAACAACGATGGGTGCTTACCATTTGGCCAAAAAATCCGGAAATTTCGGTTTGAGGTCAAATAGAAAGGCAATTTTCCGGAAAATCTTTTCGGAAATTGTGGACAGCCTCCAGAGGTAGTCCATTTTTTCCGTTCGGAACGGAATTCGGGAAAGTCCCTTACCATTTCCGAGAATCGTTCCGTTTCCAGGGGCCCGTTCTCAAAAGTCCCGAACTTTTAAGGGCCATTTTCGGGTGTCACAATTCCCTTTGTAGCTCAAGAACGGAGAGGATTTAAGTCAACAAACTTCACAGTCGTTTTTATTTTTGTTACCTTGAAAACCAATTAAAAGATCGGCTTTCCAAAAGAAGCGGTTGGCAGTTTCGGGCACGAAAAATTTTCGGGACTTTCGAGAAACTGGCCCCAGGCCCGAGTAAATATGCGGGATGGAACGCCGCGAAGTAAATGGTAAGCGCCATTCTCATCCGGTTGGGAAGTGCATAGGGTACTCCATGGAGTAGGGCTCCGCGTTTTGGCTTCTCCCCCTTTATGCAACGATCGTTCCATCCGGATTATTTGGCTAAATGGTAAGCACCCACGCGTATGTCATTTTTATTGGGTCTTTCTGCATGTAACGGAAAGCATTGTATTTTTGGTCACTAGGGACTAGTCTTCATTTGGAGTTGTTTTGTTTCTGTCTTTTGTTTCTTTTGTTTTGTTTTACGTAATCTGTGCTCCGGTACCTGCAGAAGGAACCTTTTTATTTCATCACGGAAATGTACGTAAATCTTTATACTTATGAGATAAATATGCATATCCACCATTATAAAAGCACTCTGTTGGTAATAGTGTATGTTAGTAATAATGTATTGGGCGAAGATCAACTGTTCTCATGAACTATAATAAACAGAAAGAACTTAATACAGTTTGGAAGGTAATCAGTGATTTTCAAAGAAATCTCCGTTTCGGTTCAAAACTCTCTGAAAGAGTTGGTGACTTGCGAAAGAAAGCCGACTTCTTGAGTGTTTCCTCTTTTGATCGACTGTAATAAACACTAACAATGGAAAGAACTTTAATTAGCGGCAGTTTGTAAAGTAATTAGTTTCAGGTTCTCGCGTTTACATGGTTGGGTTCAGTGATTTTCAAAGAAATCTCAATTTTAACTCAAAATTCAGTATTTTCGCTCTTATGTTTTGTAGACTCTAAAGCGCCAATTCGTGATTATGCCTCGAGGGTGTGCTACACATAAAAGACATATTTGCTCTCACAAATGAGAAACGATTAAAACCGTTGAAAATATCTTACATGCTTTAAGGCCCATTTTGATGCTAGACAAAAAAAGGAAACTCTGTGTCGCTGATCACATGAAAAGACTTGGAAGCTGGAGATGAGCATGAGTAGAGAGGCATAATCTGTCGGGCAGAATCGGACATTAGTGCTTTTAGTGTGTCTGGGAGCAGAAGACGGATAATCCGTCAAGATGTACTATCTGCTGTCATGCATCGAGCTAAAAGCTTGGTGTGATAGTGTGTCGTCTTTACATGACAGGAGAGGCAAAACTAACCGCTTGATCATGAGGTGTTGGTGCAGAATTGGTTGAGTACATAGGACACGTTCGATTGACCATATTGCGGAATAGGAATACATGGACTTGAAGTTAGAAATCCTTCGTTTTTGCAGAGATTCATATTAATATTGTCAAACATCTGCTAAAATGCTATTTTAAACATAGCTTTATTATCCTTGTTGCTGCAAAACGCCACACAGTGTTTTAAATCATCACTCCGCGTATTCTTATTCCGGAATAGGGTCAATCGAACATGCCCATAATCTGCTGAGGCATTCACAAGCTGGAGCCAAAGTGCGTGTGGATGCTGTTTCTGGTTTTAAAACTTGTAATTATTTGTATGATTGTCATGACTGTTTCTTAATGCGGTTGATAATCGCTACCGTTAAATAAAAGATTATTACAGTGCATTAGAGCCTTTCAATCAGTAGGAATGATTTCAAAGTAATGTTGAAGAATGTTTTAGGGAATGTTCAATAAGTGTAGTTTAGATTAGACCTAGATAAGTTCAAATGTTCATGGGGTGTTTATCAGTGTGTGGTTGGTGGGGTTCAGTGATTTTCAAAGAAATCTCCGTTTTGGTTCAAAACTCTCTCAAAGAGTTGGAGACTTGCAAAAGAAAGCCGACTTCTTGAGTGTATCCTCTTTAGATCGACCATGATAAACACTAACAAAGGAAAGAACTTTAATTAGCGACAGTTTGGAAAATAATTAGTTGCATGTTCTCACGTAGTTATCAGTGGTTATAGTTTACATGGTTGGGTTCAGAGATTTTCAAAGAAATCTCAATTTCAATTCAAAATTCAGAATTTTGTCTCTTATGTTTTATAGACTCTAAAGCGCCAATTCATGATTATGCCTCGAGGGTGTGCTACACATAGAAGACATATTTGCTCTCACAAATGAGAAACGATTAAAACCGTTGAAAATATCTTACATGCTTTAAGAACAGGCCCATTTTGATGCTAGATAAAAAAAGGAAACTCTTACATTTGAAGGAAATAATGTCGCTGATCACATGAAAAGACTTGCAAGCTGGATTGATAATTTTCTTTACATGAGTAGAGAAGCATAATCTGTCGGGCGGACTCGGACATTAGTGCTTTTAGTGTGTCTGGGAGCAGAAGACGGATAATCCGTCAAGATGTACTATCTGCTTTAATTCGTGCATCAAGCTAAAAGCTTGGTGTGATAGTGTGTCGTCTTTACATGACAGGAGAGGCAAAACTAACCGCTTGAGGTGTTGGCGCAGAATTGGTTGAGTGCATAATCTGCTGAGGCATTCACAAGCCGGAGCCAAAGTGCACGCGGCTGCTGTTTCTGGTTTTAAAATTTGTAATTATTTGTATGATTGTCATGACTGTTTCTTGATGCAGTTGATAGTCGCTACCATTAATAAAAGATTATTACAGTGTGTTAATTAGAGCCTTTCAATCAGTAGGAATGATTTCAATGTTGAAGAATGTTTAGGGAATGTTCAATAAGTGTAGTGTAGATTTGACTTAGATAAGTCTAAGTGTTCACGGGGTGTTTATCAGTGTGTGGTTGGTGGGGTTCAGTAATTTTCAAAGAAATTTCAGTTTCGGTTCAAAACTCGCTGACAGGGTTGTAAATTTGCAAAAGAAAGCCATCTTATTGAGTTCTCTCTCTTTTATGTTTTGTAGACTCTAAAGAAAATATGAATATAAATATGGTCAATTGATGACAACTCTTTGTGCTTACCAGTAAAGGCAATGGAAGCTCCTGCTGTTTTCTGCAACATTGTTGAAAATCACATTATTGAACTTTCCATTTCATTTATTTCTTTGAGGACTGTCAGCTGTTTTTGGCCCAACTACTTTTATTTCCATTATTTTCAATTCTGATGCATCCCACTTTCTTGTTCTTTCTTAATGGTGCATATCTTTGACAGAATGATCATCATTGAGGTGAGATCTTCCTTAAACACCTCTACCACATTCGAAAACTTGTTTTTAATGTTTCGCTTCCAAGTTGCTGCATGCGGAAGAATAACCAAAAAAAGAAACAAAGTTATTAGTTTCTACAAAAACTGTTGGGATGTGTCAATGAGCGAGTAAAACACTTAGCTGTTTAACAACTTGAAGCTAATGAAGGTAAGTTAACTGTTGTAGCAAATAGTATGTGAAGCTTATGTAGAAGTTCGGAGATCACTAAATTGGCTTTTCACTTGAATTTTAGGAGGAAATACATGTAAAACAAATTCAAATATTTTTTTTATTATGAATAGTTTCTAAGGTAGAAAAGGGTTAAAAAAAGGGTTACAAAGGAGTTAAAAAACCATGGTGGCCTCGTGGTTGGTGCGTTCAACTCTGGATCAAGTTAAGTCTGGGTTTGACTCAGTGTCGTTGCGAAGACACTAAAAACAGCTGTGTAGCAGACTAGGGGAGGAATGCGGCTGGACCTAAGAGAGTGTTGGAAATTGAGCCTACGGTTATTACTTATCACTGTAATATTCCATAATGTTGCAATGATAAATATCTGCAAGTGGCACAGTGACTCCCAATATACAAGAATTGATCCTAGTGCATACAGGTAACGAGCACTGCCACAGCAACTACAGCAGTAGGTATCAAGGAGGGGTACTGTAACTTCAGCTTTGCAATCCTCTGCTCTCAACTTTGTGCAATGCCAAACCAAATAAGACAAAAATACAGACAAGTGTGACAGCATCAGTGATTATGTCCTAGTGAGAATATTGAGCCACCATGGACCCTTTCATTTTATATCCAGCCCCGTCTATAGCTAATATTTTGTGAGGGAGTTACCCATAGACTAGATTTTTTGTGGGGTTCTTATTCAAAATGTTTGTTTCTGAAGGGGTACAATACCAAGAGTAAATTTCTTGGATGGAATGGGGAAAGTTGCATCATCAACAGGAATTTTTCTGGTAAGGGTACCGCGAAAAGCTAAATTTCTCGAGCCCTACTGTTAAACAGGTTTTTTTCTAAGGGGCAAAAAGGTAACTCTGGGAAAAAAACACTTCATCAGAGTTCTTACTATGACTAACAGAGCACTCTTTTTGGAAGCTTATATCCCTGACATAAGTCTTAATAAATTTTAGCTTCCTCTCGGAAAAAAACAGGGTTTCATACTGTTGAACAGCATCATGTAAACAGTTCCATCAGTGGCAGCTCTGTGTTTAAGTGTTTGATGACCCTGCTAAGTTCTAGGTTTAGATATACCAACATTTAGTGACTTCCTAAGATATAACAAGAGGGGTTCTTTACAATAATTATTAAACTATTTACAGCAGCTAAATCTAAATTATAAAAACCCTTATGAGCTATGGTTAAAATACAAAAACAGTAAAAGTATTCCAATGGCATTCAATTTGCAGCAGTAAGTACTGCTTGAACATCATCCATATCTCTTGGCAATTTAGGGATTATTGAGTCTTGTGGCTCTAAGATGAATTATTTTTTAAGTCTTTCAACAAGTGATCTGAGCAAGAACCCCACACAGTCGTACCATACAGTACACTAGGGATTACGGTTCTATAATAAATTATTGTCTCTAGTGTTGCCATGGGTAATTAATGTAAGAGCTAAATGAGGTAGAGACAGTTTGTACATGTTTGGACCATAGCAGTCTATTATCAATGGTCACACCAAGATATTCAGAAAAGGATTGTTGTTTAATGATTTTGTTTCCCCAAACTAATGGTTTGTGATACCCAGAATATCCAAATTCAATTCATTTAATAGGACATGGATTTCATTTAGCTTGTTGGTGATACCATTTACATTAATGTGTCCCACTTCTAAATTTTTTTTGCCAAGGGAGTCATATCAATATAGCTAACAGCACTGTCTTCAGGTTCAGAAACCTATGGGATTAGATATACCTATGTTGGTATCAAAGTCATCTTTATTATAGTCAGATGTCTGCTGCAATAAAATGCACTACGGGCAGATGGAGGATAAGTTTTCCAAATGAATCAGTTGTTGATAATTGCGAGGAGTGACAGATCCACATTTTATGAGGCACCATTGTAGGCAGTTGTCACATTCGATAGCACAGTGATTCGAAGATACTGTTCTCAAGCAAATCAAGCATTTATTCTTGGTCGTATTAGATGCCACTGTTTGAGGACCAGGATTAATGGCAACATCACCACTTTACTTATCCTGGGGATCTGAAAACGAGAGGTAGCGTTCGGATAGTAACTTTTCGAGGAGAAGTGGAATTTCTCTTTTGCACCTGTTGTTTTGCAATGGATATTTGAGCTTGCCCAGGAATGGAGGCCAGAAATTTTGACCTGTCAGGTCGACGTAAATGACTAGAATCCCTTCCGGTGTCTTGAGGAAAGTTTAGCTTCAAATTAAGATTGAAATAAATGAAAATTGCTGCTGTGGCCTCTGTTGTTCAGAGAGTTGTATTGTACTACGGCTAAAAGTGGATTTTGGTACTTGTAAAAGTTAATGAAAAGATTTATCCTGAGGATATTGTTACCACCCTTTCAACAACTGGCTGCTTAGCCACCATCTTTCTTGATGCCTGATTTGTTGTTGTTGTTTTTTAGTGTGGATGCTCATTTGAGCCTTGCTTTCTTTTCACATGTCCCACTGCCCAGGTTGCCATGGACACAGCACGGGAAATGACAGGACAGTGCTTTTCCGAGGTACTTACAATCCACTCTGATGTAGGCCTAACGCTCGAAACGTCAGCTTTTAGAATCTCTGTACAGTGGCCAATTTACATTATCAACTCTGTTGATAAAACCAAATAATTATTTATCAGTTTGATATGAGGTATCATGTACGAATTATCTACCAGGAGGGATGCAGCCAAATGAATATAACAACTCTCAGAGTTCACCAAATTACAAAAAAAAACTCTCAGAGTTGGTTCGGAAAACAGTGGACACTAATAAGTATGTAATTAAATAGAAACAAGGACCCTAATCCAAAACATAATAAAGCCTTGTCCTATATAGATCCAATGAATTATATATAAAAGGGTGCAACTTTTGTTCCGTTGTTGAATCTGAAACATTAGTGGTACAGGAAGGGAGGTGCCCAATCCTGCCCTTATGACAAGTGCATATGATTTTCGGTCAAATAATTATTATTTGCGTTGCAATAAAAATGGGAATTGTGTTTCCCAATATGTCCGTTTAGGCAACAGGCACACTCAGTCAAAAGAAATTTAAAGAAACACTTGAATTGTGCCATCACACAATATCTTGTTGATGTCACACTCAAATTCATATGAAATGCACAATTGTGCAATACAAGGGAAGATGAAGTTTGTTTTCACTACAAATTTAGAAATACCAACCATCAACTTCACTCAACCCTCACTCTCTCACTCTTAATTATATGTCTATGTATGGTGCAATTTCTGAAAGTTTTGTGTATATAAGTGATGAAAATGATGATGAAACCAATGATGAGAAACAAAAAGAATTGAAGACAAAATGCTGAAGAAGTAAGGTCT
>OX421457.1:30087426-30112426 GCA_949126865.1 Montipora capitata | reverse complement strand
AAATAAGGCACGCGCAAGAAAACTGCAGTCTGCTTTCATTTTTTTTTTTCACGAAATGTGTAGCAGGTGTTATGAGTATTTTGTGCCATGTACCTATCTATGTTATGCCTGAGGCTCTCGGGTACCCGACTTTGGGTCGGGGATTTCCAATGTTTTTTTGGTTTCAAGTTTAATCCACATCACACTTGCCCATGATCAGTATGGGACACACAAACACGAGTTTAAAAAAATTATCAAGTTTTATAATAACGATGATGACAACCATGCGCTGACGACATCGAGGACGATGACGACGATGATGCACCGACGACGATAGAAACGACAATAGCGACGAAGATCTCGACGACAAGAGCGCCGACTATGACGACTACAACAATGCGCCGATGACGGCAATGACGACGATAAGACAAAGACGATGAGAAGAACGAAAACGACACGTCGATGATGACGGCAATGACGATCGGGACGCCCGAAAAATGGTGACAATAAGACGAAGACGCAACGATGACGATGACGATGACAACGACGAAGGCTTTGAAAGGTTATACTCAGCAGGTCTCAAACATCAAGTTTGAAAAATAACATCAGAAGTTAAGAACCGTGACAAATCACATCAGACGTTAAGACAATGTATACCACACAAGATACGACAGTCACTGTAGTGATGTAGGAAATTAAGAGCCGTTCTTGTGGTTCTAGTAGAAAAAAGCAAATGTACCATACATTTTCAAACTCGGAGAGAAGAGACTAAAAGAAAAGGATGACCACAGAGACGAACAAGCCTATGCAAACGGCCAATCACATTGCGTCTCTTCTGATCAAACGGCCAACAACCAGAAACGATCCACTCACCTCGTTGAGATAATTTGACTCTGAAAAGGACCTCAAAACTTTACTCGATGCCATACAAGCACTGCATCGAAAACTGTCAATCACCATACGACACAATACTTTAGACAACCGATTCTTAAATTCGAAGATTACTTCAAGAAAAAAAACTTACTCATGAAAGCCCCGGGCATACCTCCTCCTCAGGTATAACATAATAGGAACTAAGTAAAATTGCATTGCGCTTCTTGCTTGTGTAAAGTTCATCATCGGGCAGATAAGTCATACTACATCGCACTAAACAAACTACTGATACTCTGGCACTCACGACTTCAACCCGGAAAATCGAGCTAAACACTCATCATACTCTTCCACTTTGTTGAGGAACTACTTGGACGATTACAGCAAACAAATTTGAGGTAGCTATGCACTCCGATCAATAGGATCATACAATACTTTAAGGACTGCTAACTGAGGCTCGCAAGACGGACTACATCCTCTTTACAATTTCTTTCGAACAAGACGGACTGCGGGACCTTTTCAATTGCTTTCAAACCATTTTCCAAAAGCAGTTGCTCCCTTGCGGGCTGCGTGTTCCATAAGACAAACACTCACACGAAACGAGCTTCCTACATTTCTGTATTCATGAAACATTGTCCACGCAAACAGCAGCTCTTAAGGTATAGAAAAGATATCTGTTTACAAACATTGTTTTTGTTATTTAAATGTGCCAACAATAGGAACAAAAGGACCTTTGTCTCGACAGCCAATGAGGCTCTGGTTGGCACATTAATTACGTCAACGATATCTTCGCTATTGCTCTACTGCTGTGGAAATCAGACCAGACAACTTATTGGTAGCCATGCACTTGCTGAACGGTTTGTTTGGACACTACACATACTCAAAAGATCACTCGCGATACATATTAATTTACACTCGCGCATTTTAACCATTTAAAGGAAACTTCCACTAAAACAAGAATACAACTTCAAAATATTTAACATAATGTTTACAATCAAAATTGTTCAAAGGTTTTCCAATGGAATCGTTTGTATCCGAAATAAATGAATTTCAAAAACGCTTGTTTTGGTTTTCAAATTTCCTGGGCGCCGCCATCTTGAATAATTGTGACGTGTTATGGTTGCTCTTTTGTATTTGCACAAAGAGCTTTTGTTTTAAAACAATAGGGAAACCATGACACGTTACAATTATTCAAGATGGCGGCGCCCGGGAAATTTGAAAACCAAAACAACCGTTTTTAAAATTTATTTATTTCGGATACAAGCGCTCCCATTGCAAAACGTTCGAACAATTTTGATTGTGAGCATTATGTTAACTATTTGAAAGATATGTTCCTGTTTTAGTGGAGGTTCCCTTTAATAACCAAAGTCGTTTAGGAATCGCTCCCACTCAGTCATTCACAGTAGACAGATAACTGAATTTTTTTGCACACATCTGTTTGTTTGGGATCTCACCCAAATGATCACTACGCGAGACGCAATTTTCACTCTTGAATAAGATCAAACCATTTGCCAACAGCAATCGTTCAGTGGCTTTGCTCAACCACACATTCACACTAGACAGGTTATGCATACCCATGGACGCAAACAATCTTGTAAATAACACACTGTTTAAAGAACGTGTTCACCCACACATTGTTAAAGGATGTGGATCATTGATACTCATGCACTCATAACATTGACGTCAACCCGCTTGGAGACTAATTTCAACCCAGACTGTTATACTGGACAGAACAGCGACACTCGTGATTAATGACTATGACTACGACGACGACGACGACGACGACGACGACGACGACGCACCGAACCGAACCGAACCGAACCAAACCGAACCGAACCGACTCGACTCGACTCAACTCGACTCGACTCGACTCGACTCGACTCGACTCGACTCGACTCGACTCTACACAGCAATATGCTTAAGAGAATCTTTTAGATATGAGCACGCAGCTACAAGTTTTTTTTGTTTATTTGCTAACGCTGTGCAATTTTTCGTTATTTCGTTATTTCGTTATTTCGTTATTTCGTTATATCTCGGTTGCACTGTCCTTGTAAATGATAAGAACCTTCCGCACTGGGTTAATGTCTGGTTACACAAAAACAAACTAAAAGTAAATATAAAAACTGACGTTTCGTATTCATTGTGACATCATTGTCAAGGGAAGTAAGTAAATATACTGCGGGTGTAATAAGTTATGCCAAATATGAAAGTGAATTTCAGGACACCAAGTTTGAGTCAACCTCTAAGTCGTTTGCGATACAAGCCTATCAAAAGTTTATAAGCCTTTCCACCTTTCCACCTTTCCACCTTTCCACCTTTCCACCTTTCCACCTTTCCACCTTTCCACACAACAATCAAGGGTCTTCCTTTTCCCCTGCCAGACAAGGAAACTATGTTCTCCGGACCAATGAAAATCATCAACACTCCTCCTGCACCAAGTTAACCACACCAGTCAATAAATTGATACAATCTAGCAATAGTCTTGAGACAAGTCCGTTTTGGGGGTTATTTTGTTTTCGTTAAGATAGTTGTTTTTCATATGTTTTGAATACTCCTTACAAATTTTCCAGCATAACTTATTACACTCGATTACTGTTTACCTAATTACCTTGACTTTTGAGTCACAATGACAACAAAATGTTATTCTTTTTGGTTTGTTTTTGTGTACTGAATCATGGCGCTTAAACAGCACCTAAATGCAAATATTTTTCATCTACCATATTAATTTCCCCATCTAAAGCAAACACGTTTTACTATTCTTACCTGCCGGGCAAGACGCGCGCAAAGGCACAACTAGCAATAATTTGGACTCATGACCGTGATGTCAGAGGCATGGGTCTATTCTCGATTGTACGTCACCAACTGCTTTGCAATGCAAAATTTCTTTCAAGCATTTTTTGACGTAAAAGCGAGAATAGACCCATGCCTCTCATATCACGGTCGTGGGTCCAAATTACTGCAAGTTCTGCCTTTGCTCGTCTTGCCCGGCAGATAAAAAGCGAAATTATGTGTAATAATTTTGACATATGCTTGCATTGGATGGGGAAATTTATATTAGGAACGAAAAATACATGACTTTAGGTGCAATTCATGCGAATAGACTGTATTCGTATTTTAGCGTTTGGACTGGTACTAGTTTGAAGTTGAGGCTGATGCGGCGGAAATAATTTGCATCAGGAAAGATTTTCCCATCTCAGTTTCAATTTTATGCTCGTTCCAGTGCAATCGCGAAATTTTGCAACCTCATTTAAGAATGCTTAGTGCGGAAGGCTTCTTTTGGTAATGGTAAAATTGATGCCCAAGCCACACTCAAGTTAATCTCTTTCGCTTTATGAGTCTTTATTTTTGGGTACAGCAAATTGTAAGTGATGTTTTTACAGCTAACATTAAACAATCAACATTCATTAGGAATAATGATCCGTAAGGTGGACTTTGACCCCTTGCCTAAAATGACACTTAGAAAAAATACGGCGGCCCCAATACGCATGCGCCGTATTTTTTTAAAAAAAAATCGCTTTACTTGACAGTTCCTCCAAAGAATGTTAATAAACAAACAAGAGAAATAAAATTCAAATCAATTTATTGTTGTATTTTTCTCTTTACTTTATAGTAACAATAAAATACAACAACTCTGAAATTAACTTTTATTTTTTTTTTTTTTAAAAAAATTGGCGCATGCGTATTTTAAGCGCCCGTATTTTTTCTAAGTTTTTTGGCGGGAAAATTTAACCCAGTTTGCACAGCATTTTCCCTGACAACTAGTCTCGCAAAAATATTTAAAAGGGCCTACCCGTAAAATTTTAATTGGAAACGGTAGCAACATGGCAAGCTTTAAAATAAAGTATTTAAGAACGGTTGAATAAACCAAATATTCACCACAGGAAAACTTAATTTTGTTCAAGGTTAAAGAGAACCTCCACTCCAACTTCGAAATAGCTATAAACCCAATAAAATAATATTTGCAATCAAAATTGCTCGACATTGTTTTTCAAAAAGGTGTTTATATCTGAAAAGAACTAATTTAAGAATTGCTTATTGTCACTTTCAAATTTATTGAGCGCCGCCATCTTGAATAATTGTGACATGTTACGTTTGCCCCATTGTTTTAGAACAATAGAATAACCGTGACACGTCACAATTATTCAAGATGGCGGTGCCTGAGAAATTTGAATACAACAACAAGCGATTCATAAATTGATTTATTTCGGATACACACACTTTCATTGAAAATTTCAAACAATTTTGATTAGAAACATTATTTTTTCTGGTTTAAAGTTATCTTTGTGTTTTAGTGGAGGTTCCTTTGAAAAAAACTAGATATTGTTCGTCTAACATTCTAAAATACACTTAAACTTAATTACTTTCCGTTGAAAAAATGGCTTTCTACCATCTACACTTAACCTATTTAAGCGAAAAAGCTTGCCATGTTTTTAATACAAAGACGTTTTTCTACCGGGTGATTGATGCCTAACGCGAGAAAGTTTGCGCAAAGAAACGTATCTAATTGTATCGCTTATAAACACTATGTGCATGAAAATCGAACAAAGTCCTACGCATTTTATAGCCAATTGCGCGAATTAACTGCTGTGATGCCTAATCCGAGAAAGTTTGCGCAAAGAAACGGATCCAAATGCATCGCTTAAACACTATGCGCATGAACTGAACAAAATCCTACGCTTAAGGCACAGTAATACGGGCAACATTTTTCGTGCAACTTGTCACGCAACAATGTTGCTTTGCAAGTTGAGATGGTTTGTTGCGCGTATTACCACCTTCTTGCGCAACAAATTTTCATGTTGCAAAAAGTAAAAGTGAAGTCTACTTTTTGCAACATAAAAATTTGTTGCGCAAGAAGGTGGTAATACGCGCAGCAAACCATCTCAAGTTGCACGAAAAATGTTGCTCGTATTACTGAGCTTTCATCCACTGTTATGAAATGCGTCGCCGAAGCCCTAAGCCTGCAGATTCCCGGTAGAAAAAGTCTTTTCTAAAGGCAATAGCCGTTCACAAACCCGCAATGTCTGATTTCAGAAAAGTCCTTTGAGGACAACGATTACTTTAAACTTTTCTATTAACTAACACCCATTGAGAACATTCACAATTTTGAAAAAAACAAAAACAAAACCCACCGACCAAGAAAAAGGTTTTACAGACCAGTTTGAATAAACCAACCCAGAGTGAATTGAAATGTTTGTACTCGAACTTGAGCTTAATAGTCAAATAGTAATTATTGATGCTTTGCATCTGACGTTACCGGCGCCCTTGTTGGTGAACAGAACAATGCAGTGAAATTGACTCACTCTATTATGTTAAACTTGTGGAGCCATTTCCTCTTGTTTTGCACACCACCAACATGGCCCTCTCATCACGTGGATGCAAACCAAGATTTATTGGTTTTCTGGTTGTTTTAGGGAAAACTATTTTAGTATGTAGTGCTTTTCTTTTTCAGTGACAAATTATTGTTACGGATTATTCAGCAAAATATTTTGGGTTTTTATTCACTAAATTGTAAGTTAAGGCCGTTTTATTACTAAAAGAGCCGAAAAGCAGTTTTGTCACGAAAGTTTAGTTGATTTAACTTCCTTAATTAATTAACTTTACTCAACACTTTGGTATTGATTTTTTTTAATCAAGTGTCGCTAAGAAAAACCTGGATTAAAACCCGATTTATTATTTGCTACTAATTTGATTCGAAGATTATTTTCTGCGTAACCTATCATAAACATCATTCAGCAACGATCAAGATGAAAATCGGTAAAAATGTTTAGATGGCCAAGAGAGCAGAAAGTAAATTGTAGTTTTAAAAAGGATGACGACATTTTTTAATTTTATTACATGTTTCGATGTTATGGTTTTTCAAACACTTTGAAAGTGACGATGATATAAAAATTCGTAACATCGAAACATGTCTTGGAAATAAAAAAAATGTCTTCATCTTTTTTAAAATGTGTAGATGATTTTTAATTGTATAGCCAACTCGACGTACTATAAACTAGCCTAGAAACTAAGCAGGAATTCGTTTGAATTTTTTAGGCTATTCGTATTATGAAGTAATGCCTTATCTATTTATTTTTTAGTTATCAATGGAGAAAATCAATTCTAACTAATTTTTAAAAGGGAAAAGTACTTTAAAAATAGACAAAACAAACCAAAAACTGCACGTGCCAATAAGAACTTTTGTCAACATGTTAAAAAAAAACTAGAGAAATAATTTCCTGAACTTAAAGCGCAATAAAAATTTAAAAAAAGGGAATATTCTGTTCGTCTCAACCGAACTTCATCAGCCACATTTAAACCACACCAGGTCACACGCGTATCCACAAAGCTTTCAAACTTCTCAGAAGACCCTCTTCGAATAGCAATTGTTTTGTATTAGCTAACCTATGATATGATTTTAGTCCCTCAAATGAACACGGTATAACCCTTCTTAACATTGAGGCTGATGAAGTTCGGTTGAGTCGGACGAAATATTCCACTTTTTAAACTTCTTATTGCCCTCTAACTTCACGAAATTCTTTTTCAGTTTATTCTGAATCCAGGACAGCATTTGAATTAAAACGTCTAGTTTTAAGGACGGTGCCTGCTATTGTTATTGCGCACCATGCGTATATTTCTGCGCGGTTTGAAACTATGCGGAAAAAGCAGAACTTAGTAAGAGGTCTTGGTATCCAAAAAGAAAATTGGGGGTAACCATGCATTTTTCACAGATAATTAAGTTTCAATTTGGAAAATAACGCCATACATTGCTTTGTATTTTAAAGCTTTTACACTGTTGATTAATTATCTTTGAAAAATGCGTGGTTACCACCAATATTCTTTTTAGATTTCAATAACACTTGCTAAGATCTGCTTTTCCCGCATATTCGTAACATACCTTTGAATTAGTAAGCACCGTCCTCAAAAAGAGTGTTTAAATGATTTTTGATACCACCTGGTTTGTTTAAATTTTTATCGATTTAAAAAAAGATAAACGCAAAATGAGCTGCTTAAGTCGATAAGAAACTAGACAAATATCAGTAAATTGCTTTAAATAACTTTAAATTTGCATTCACCTTATTTTAATTTCTCAGTATTTAAGGTGGCTCAAACCGTTTTCAACAATTTCAAGAGACTGTCTTATTACAAGGATTGACTTTACAACACGTTTTCACATAACAGCAACATTGTAGTACCACATGAAGCAACAATTTTTGGTCAACAAGCTGCACGCATTATTGCTGCGAAATAGATCACCATAGCAACAGAAATCCATTTAAAAAGACTATATTTTGTATTGAAACGCTCTTTTCTCAAAACCAAACTTCCGTGACCCCTATTTTTAACCGCTTCAAAGTGACAAGTAGGGCAAGATGAAATTCTTTGTAAACTTTTAAAAAATTCTCTGGGATAGATTCAGTGCCACCTTAAAGGTAGCTTCAGCTACCGAGAATTTTGTAAACTTTGCAAAGAGCTTCAATTTAGCCGATTAATTACCTGCCAGCATTAAAAAAATGAGTGTCACTGGGTTCGCTTTTGAGTTAAAGGCATTTAAAAGCAAAATACAGAGTTTTCAAGGTTGATCGACGGTTGCTATGGTAACCCTTACATCACACTGCTGAGCGCCCTTAGTTCTGCAATAATTGCTTTTTTATATGTTACCATAACATGACTGCTTGGTGATACTTATCCCTGTAATAATATTGTAACTTTTAAAGTGTAAAAAGCTGGTTTGAGCAGCCGTAAGGTGGCTCAAAGCAGTTTCAAAACTTTCAAGCAACATTCTTATTATAAGGATTAGCACTACAACGCTGTATCATGGGTTACCAATGTTATACACCTTATTCCAAAATGGCCGCCATTTAGATATTCTTTTGTTTTTATTAAAATTAGACCTTGATGCCTCGTTCAAGGCAAAATATTCTTTTGAATGTTCAGCTCAAGAACGAGGCATCGAGGGCTAATTTGAATAAAAACAAAAGAATATTTAAATGACGGTCATTTTGGAATAAGGTCTATGGTACCATATGAAACTCCAATTATTGCTGAACAAGATGCATCTTGCTTGGAAATAATCGGTGTTTCATATGCTACCATAAGATTGCGGTTACGTGATACAGTGTTGTAGCGTCACCATTCTAAACAGAGTGTCTATTTCAAAGTGTTGAAACTGGTTCGAGCCACCTTCAATCAAGTTATTTTACGATATGAAAATAATCGTTTACGTGGTGTTAATTCAAACTAAGGTGATCGTAACAGAATATAAAGAATATTTTGATCAAAGTTTGCTCGTTATAGTCATTTAAACGGATTGGTTTATTTTGTGGTCTGTATAACGTTTTTCTACTCACCCAGCGGGAAGCCCCAATATAAAAGCAAAGCATGTAAATCAGACAAAGTGGGTTTTATGAGCAAGGCTGCCATGATTAAACTACGAACTTGATGTAAGGAACAAGAAGAGATTTTAAGGAGGCATTGTATATCCCAGTCTTTTAGTCGAAATGTTAGTGTTTTGCGGCTGCTATTTCTCTTAAATTTCCCGTAATCTCAAACGTTTAATCCGGAAAAGTCAAATTTTAGCCCCATAAAAAGGTATTTTTCGTTAACTAGTTGCGATTTCTCCTATGAAAGGTCGCTTGTGTTTTGTAAAGTTTACCAAATTGGCAGTACGTTGTTCTCACGTCTGAGCGGGTGTGAGGTATGGGCCTATTCCGGAGATGACGTCACAAACTGTTTCCCATTGCAAAAGTTCTTTCAAAACTGGAATGTAAACAGTTTGTGACGTCATTTCCGAAGTAGACCTATGTCTCTCACCATTTCGGCCATGAGATACATGACTGCCAATTTTGTAAACTTTATGCAGCATTTTATAGACGAAATCGCAACCAGTTAACGTAAAATACATTTTTTATGGTGCTGATATTTAGCTTTTCCGAAATAAAACCATCGAGGTTAGGGACTCTTTAAAAGAAATAGTAGCCTTTGAAGTAAGTTTTTCTTGGCAATCTACAAATCACAAACAAATTTGCTCAATGAGAAAGCAACGCGCTCCTTGTAAATATATCAATGTGCATATCAAAGTTAAGAGGAAATGCACTTATCTGCACGATTAAAATAAGCAATATCGCTAACGATAATGCTTCGCTTTGTTGTCATTGTAGCATGGAAAGAACTATTAACGCCTTTTGTTCCCAACCTATTTCCAATGCCTCCTTAAAAGTCTTACTGCAGCCGCTACATCAACTATGAGAAGATTACAATACAATGTTTAGATATCGACATTGAGCGATCCAATACAACGCAAAGCTTTTAGTTGGTGGTGGGTAAAATTAGAATGGAATGGATCGGTCTAAATTGGATGAAGGACTGAATGTGGATGCGAAAAATAACGCGCAAATTCTAAATTCGCTTGCAGAACTTTTACAAAAATCTTGCGCAAGGGCAATAGTCGCTCAATGTTGAAATGGTGACTGAGAAAAGAAATATTTTAAATAAGCTTTTCTAGCCTTAAATAAAACTAATAACTACGCTATGTTGGACGGATTTTATGATCAAAGTCGTCGAATACAGCCGTGGAAAATCAGACAAATCTTGCACAAGTTGAGTGAAGCCTCTGGACATTTGTAAACCTCTGCATCCATCTTCTGGGAGGAGAGCAGCTCCAATAAATGCTAACCGATCGACGCTTCACGACGTTAATTTCTTTTAACTAATAGCGATAAGGAAAACTTTATTTTTAAGTCTAAGGATTTTTGAGTCAGCCACCATTTCAGAATAGTAGAATATACAGTTCTTATCTTTGTCGATATCCCCCTGGCTTTTCCATTCAGGTTTCCTCTTGCGACCTTTTCTTCGTTCCTCTTGTTTGTATCCCTAAAATAGAAAATAAAGGGCGCAATTAGTGGGACGACAAACGCAACTTTTAATCAGACGGAATCAAAGGGACCAATCTCTTAAGTTTTCTTCCAATTGTAAAAATGAATGATAGAATATGTAAGATTATTCACATATTTGAACTACGGAAATTGAAATACGTGGGATGAACATCATTACAGTTAAGCAGAAACTTAAGAAAGCCTGAAGAAAAAATGATTTCAGGCTCTGCTAAAGTTGGTGTTCAACTGCGATATCTTCAAGTAATTGTACAAATGTTCATTTGATATGATAATAATTACCTTTAAACGGCGATATGGTGACATTGTTCTTCGTCCATCGAACTTCTTATTCTTCTCTTGTCTTCTGCAGATAAAAGTTACTATCGTTTATTTGAGTTGTTCATCAAAATTCCCAAATCGCACGCCAAAATGGCTCTACACGCATAAAAATAAGCATAAATTTAAGATGTAAAATTCTCTTTCAGAAAAGCTAAGACAGTTTTTGCTACAAAATTCGGTTCATTTTTAAAGTCGTAAGACAAGTCTGTTTATTTCGTTCGAAGAAGACACATGATAAATTCGAGATGAATTTGGAGTAAAACGAATGACATGAAACCCACGTGTCAGGTTCGCAAAGTAGCATTCAATATCTTTCTATGCCGTTCATCAAAAACTTTAAGCAAACGTTTATATATCATTGTTCAAACTTACCAGCCTTAAGTAAAATAATGAAAAGGTTTTCTTCCTAGTCAAAACCGTGCTTTTGAGTTTCGCCACGAGGGCCACAGCATAGCACATCTTGCCACCACGACGGACAGCGTGAAATGCGCAAATTCTGGCAATTTCACTGAATATGAATTACATAGACAAAAACCAATCACTGACGACTACGTCATTAATTTAAATACAGGTTTTTGTCGACTCTTTTATCGTGCAAATTCCGATATAGGGTAGAAAGAAAAAGCGTAAAAAATAACACATTTGTTGCCTTTTCCAATACATTTCTTCAAGAAACCGTGCGTCAAAAAGAAATAAAATATTAAATTAAAATACGGGTAAAAAAAAGGAAAAAACAAGCGGCGGATGAATCGAACCTGTTTCTCTCACAACACGACGCAGATAAACTACCCATTGAGCTACAATGACTAAGTTGCGTTTTTCGACTTCAAATTAATGAATCTAGTGATGTTTAAAGGTATAATGCGTTCTTCAAAACGAGGATAATTTAGTTTCTTAGCAACGAAGGAAGGGATAACTGAAAAAAGAGAAAAATCTAGCAGGAATTGAACCTGCGACCTCAACAACACGACGCAGATAAACTACCCATTGAGCTACAATGACTAAGTTGCGTTTTTCGACTTCAAATGAATCTAGTGATGTTTAAAGGTATAATGCGTTCTTCAAAACGAGGATAAACTAGTTTCTTAGCAACGAAGGAAGGGATAACTGAAAAAAGAGAAAAATCTAGCAGGAATTGAACCTGCGACCTCAACAACACGACGCAGATAAACTACCCATTGAGCTACAATGACTAAGTTGCGTTTTTCGACTTCAAATGAATCTAGTGATGTTTAAAGGTATAATGCGTTCTTCAAAACGAGGATAAATTAGTTTCTCAGCAACGAAGGAAGGGATAACTGAAAAAAGCGAAAAATCTAGCAGGAATTGAACCTGCGACCTCAACAACACGACGCAGATAAACTACCCATTGAGCTACAATAACTAAGTTGCGTTTTTCGACGTCATATGAATCTAGTGATGTTTAAAGGTATAATGCGTTCTTCAAAACGAGGATAAACTAGTTTCTTAGCAACGAAGGAAGAGATAACTGAAAAAAGGGAAAAATCTAGCAAGAATTGAACCTGCGACCTCAACAACACGACGCAGATAAACTACCCATTGAGCTACAATGACTAAGTTGCGTTTTTCGACTTCAAATGAATCTAGTGATGTTTAAAGGTATAATGCGTTCTTCAAAACGAGGATAAACTAGTTTCTTGGCAACGAAGGAAGGGATAACTGAAAAAAGAGAAAAATCTAGCAAGAATTGAACCTGCGACCTTAACAACACGACGCAGATAAACTACCCATTGAGCTACAATGACTAAGTTGCGTTTTTCGACTTCAAATGAATCTAGTGATGTTTAAAGGTATAATGCGTTCTTAAAAACGAGGATAAACTAGTTTCTTGGCAACGAAGGAAGGGATAACTGAAAAAAGAGAAAAATCTAGCAAGAATTGAACCTGCGACCTTAACAACACGACGCAGATAAACTACCCATTGAGCTACAATGACTAAGTTGCGTTTTTCGACTTCAAATGAATCTAGTGATGTTTAAAGGTATAATGCGTTCTTCAAAACGAGGATAATTTAGTTTCTTAGCAACGAAGGAAGGGATAACTGAAAAAAGCGAAAAATCTAGCAGGAATTGAACCTGCGACCTCAACAACACGACGCAGATAAACTACCCATTGAGCTACAATGACTGAGTTGCGTTTTTCGACTTCAAATGAATCTAGTGATGTTTAAAGGTATAATGCGTTCTTCAAAACGAGGATAAACTAGTTTCTTAGCAACGAAGGAAGGGATAACTGAAAAAAGCGAAAAATCTAGCAGGAATTGAACCTGCGACCTCAACAACACGACGGAGATAAACTACCCATTGAGCTACAATGACTAAGTTGCGTTTTTCGACTTCAAATGAATCTAGTGATGTTTAAAGGTATAATGCGTTCTTCAAAACGAGGATAATTTAGTTTCTTAGCAACGAAGGAAGGGATAACTGAAAAAAGCGAAAAATCTAGCAGGAATTGAACCTGCGACCTCAACAACACGACGCAGATAAACTACCCATTGAGCTACAATGACTAAGTTGCGTTTTTCGACTTCAAATGAATCTAGTGATGTTTAAAGGTATAATGCGTTCTTCAAAACGAGGATAATTTAGTTTCTTAGCAACGAAGGAAGGGATAACTGAAAAAAGCGAAAAATCTAGCAGGAATTGAACCTGCGACCTCAACAACACGACGCAGATAAACTACCCATTGAGCTACAATGACTGAGTTGCGTTTTTCGACTTCAAATGAATCTAGTGATGTTTAAAGGTATAATGCGTTCTTCAAAACGAGGATAAACTAGTTTCTTAGCAACGAAGGAAGGGATAACTGAAAAAAGCGAAAAATCTAGCAGGAATTGAACCTGCGACCTCAACAACACGACGGAGATAAACTACCCATTGAGCTACAATGACTAAGTTGCGTTTTTCGACTTCAAATGAATCTAGTGATGTTTAAAGGTATAATGCGTTCTTCAAAACGAGGATAATTTAGTTTCTTAGCAACGAAAAAAGGGATAACTGAAAAAAGCGAAAAATCTAGCAGGAATTGAACCTGCGACCTCAACAACACGACGCAGATAAACTACCCATTGAGTTACAATGACTAAGTTGCGTTTTTCGACTTCAAATGAATCTAGTGATGTTTAAAGGTATAATGCGTTCTTCAAAACGAGGATAATTTAGTTTCTTAGCAACGAAGGAAGGGATAACTGAAAAAAGCGAAAAATCTAGCAGGAATTGAACCTGCGACCTCAACAACACGACGCAGATAAACTACCCATTGAGCTACAATGACTAAGTTGCGTTTTTCGACTTCAAATGAATCTAGTGATGTTTAAAGGTATAATGCGTTCTTCAAAACGAGGATAATTTAGTTTCTTAGCAACGAAGGAAGGGATAACTGAAAAAAGCGAAAAATCTAGCAGGAATTGAACCTGCGACCTCAACAACACGACGCAGATAAACTACCCATTGAGCTACAATGACTAAGTTGCGTTTTTCGACTTCAAATTAATGAATCTAGTGATGTTTAAAGGTATAATGCGTTCTTCAAAACGAGGATAATTTAGTTTCTTAGCAACGAAGGAAGGGATAACTGAAAAAAGCGAAAAATCTAGCAGGAATTGAACCTGCGACCTCAACAACACGACGCAGATAAACTACCCATTGAGCTACAATGACTATGTTGCGTTTTTCGACTTCAAATGAATCTAGTGATGTTTAAAGGTATAATGCGTTCTTCAAAACGAGGATAATTTAGTTTCTTAGCAACGAAGGAAGGGATAACTGAAAAAAGCGAAAAATCTAGCAGGAATTGAACCTGCGACCTCAACAACACGACGCAGATAAACTACCCATTGAGCTACAATAACTAAGTTGCGTTTTTCGACTTCAAATGAATCTAGTGATGTTTAAAGGTATAATGCGTTCTTCAAAACGAGGATAAACTAGTTTCTTAGCAACGAAGGAAGGGATAACTGAAAAAAGCGAAAAATCTAGCAGGAATTGAACCTGCGACCTCAACAACACGACGCAGATAAACTACACATTGAGCTACAATGACTAAGTAGCTTTTTTCGACTTCAAATGAATCTAGTGATGTTTAAAGGTATAATGCGTTTTTCAAAACGAGGATAATTTAGTTTCTTAGCAACGAAGGAAGGGATAACTGAAAAAAGCGAAAAATCTAGCAGGAATTGAACCTGCGACCTCAACAACACGACGCAGATAAACTACCCATTGAGCTACAATGACTAAGTTGCGTTTTTCGACTTCAAATGAATCTAGTGATGTTTAAAGGTATAATGCGTTCTTCAAAACGAGGATAAACTAGTTTCTTAGCAACGAAGGAAGGGATAACTGAAAAAAGAGAAAAATCTAGCAGGAATTGAACCTGCGACCTCAACAACACGACGCAGATAAACTACCCACTGAGCTACAATGACTAAGTTGCGTTTTTCGACTTCAAATGAATCTAGTGATGTTTAAAGGTATAATGCGTTCTTCAAAACGAGGATAAACTAGTTTCTTAGCAACGAAGGAAGGGATAACTGAAAAAAGAGAAAAATCTAGCAGGAATTGAACCTGCGACCTCAACAACACGACGCAGATAAACTACCCATTGAGCTACAATGACTAAGTTGCGTTTTTTCGACTTCAAATTAATGAATCTAGTGATGTTTAAAGGTATAATGCGTTCTTCAAAACGAGGATAAACTAGTTTCTTAGCAACGAAGGAAGGGATAACTGAAAAAAGAGAAAAATCTAGCAGGAATTGAACCTGCGACCTCAACAACACGACGCAGAAAAACTACCCATTGAGCTACAATGACTAAGTTGCGTTTTTCGACTTCAAATTAATGAATCTAGTGATGTTTAAAGGTATAATGCGTTCTTCAAAACGAGGATAAACTAGTTTCTTAGCAACGAAGGAAGGGATAACTGAAAAAAGAGAAAAATCTAGCAGGAATTGAACCTGCGACCTCAACAACACGACGCAGATAAACTACCCATTGAGCTACAATGACTAAGTTGCGTTTTTCGACTTCAAATTAATGAATCTAGTGATGTTTAAAGGTATAATGCGTTCTTCAAAACGAGGATAAACTAGTTTCTTAGCAACGAAGGAAGGGATAACTGAAAAAAGAGAAAAATCTAGCAGGAATTGAACCTGCGACCTTAACAACACGACGCAGATAAACTACCCATTGAGCTACAATGACTGAGTTGCGTTTTTCGACTTCAAATGAATCTAGTGATGTTTAAAGGTATAATGCGTTCTTCAAAACGAGGATAAACTAGTGTCTTAGCAACGAAGGAAGGGATAACTGAAAAAAGAGAAAAATCTAGCAGGAATTGAACCTGCGACCTTAACAACACGACGCAGATAAACTACCCATTGAGCTACAATGACTGAGTTGCGTTTTTCGACTTCAAATGAATCTAGTGATGTTTAAAGGTATAATGCGTTCTTCAAAACGAGGATAAACTAGTTTCTTAGCAACGAAGGAAGGGATAACTGAAAAAAGCGAAAAATCTAGCAGGAATTGAACCTGCGACCTCAACAACACGACGCAGATAAACTACCCATTGAGCTACAATGACTAAGGTACGTTTTTCGACTTCAAATGAATCTAGTGATGTTTAAAGGTATAATGCGTTCTTCAAAACGAGGATAAACTAGTTTCTTAGCAACGAAGGAAGGGATAACTGAAAAAAGAGAAAAATCTAGCAGGAATTGAACCTGCGACCTCAACAGCACGACGCAGATAAACTACCCATTTAGCTACAATGACTAAGTTGCGTTTTTCGACTTCAAATGAATCTAGTGATGTTTAAAGGTATAATGCGTTCTTCAAAACGAGGATAAACTAGTTTCTTAGCAACGAAGGAAGGGATAACTGAAAAAAGCGAGGATTCTAGCAGGAATTGAACCTGCGACCTCAACAACACGACGCAGATAAACTACTCATTGAGCTACAATGACTAAGTTGCGTTTTTCGACTTCAAATGAATCTAGTGATGTTTATAGGTATAATGCGTTCTTCAAAACGAGGATAAACTAGTTTCTTAGCAACGAAGGAAGGGATAACTGAAAAAGGGGAAAAATCTAGCAGGAATTGAACCTGCGACCTTAACAACTGATGTTTAAAGGTGTAATACGCTAGTGAAAAGGAGGTAAAGCAGTTGCTTAGCAACGGAAGGGATACCTGAAGAAAAGCAAAGAAACTAGCAGGAATTGAACCTATGACCTTTACAACACAGCGCAGACAAACTGCCTATTGAACTAGAAGAACTAAGTTGGCTTTTTAGGTGTCAAATGAATGCGCTGATGTTTTAAGGTGTAGTGCGCTAGTGAAAGCGAGGTAAATTAGTTGTTTAGCAACAAAAGAAGAAATAACTGAAAAAAGCGAAGAATCTAGCAGGAAATTAACCTACGACCTTAAGAACACGGCTCAGATAAACTACACAGTGAGCAAGTGTTGATTTCACTTAGGAGAAGGTTAATCGTTTGTTACACTAGAAAAGGGGAAATCGTCGTAGTTTGCTATAATGTCGCGCTGCTTCCCTGACGTCACCACCAATCATGAAGCCATGTTAAATTATCGCTTTTGGTAGGCACAAGTGGTTATTTCTTTTCTCTGAATGTACTTGACCTTCCCTTTGTTGAGGGTTGGGTCCCATTAAACTCGGAATTAAGATTGGAGTGAGAGTATGCTCACTAACAAAAGCATTTACCTTACACCTAGTATGCATGATTAGAGTTAACGTTACATACGCGTACGTTTTGTGACGTATTTGCGCGGGACTGGGGAGAACATTTTAATGCCGTATCCCATAAAGCAGCTTGTGTAGGCGGGAGTCACAATAGGCCATTTTCGATATATTAAATATTCAGCTTGAAAGTGAGGCAGTGAGGACAAAGACAATAGAAACACGTGGGAATTAACGTGAAAAATATTTACATATCATCCACTTTCCTTTGTCTTTGTCCTCACTGACTCGCTATCAAGCTGAATCTTAATATATCGAAAAAGGCCTATTGGCCTTTTTCGACATATTAAAATACAGTTTGACAACGACGCCAGTGCAGAGAAAGAGAAACGAAAGTGGATATGTAAATATTTTTCACATTCTTTCCAACGTGCGTCGATTGTTTTTGTCCTCACTGTCTCACTATCAAGCTAAATATTTTATATTTCGAAAATAGCCCATTGAATCTTTAAGAGCAGCAGGTAAACCCAGAACAACGGGTTTTACCAGGGACTGTTTTTCCAGAAACACGGTCCTAGCAAAGTTGTGACAAAGTCCCCTTTGAAAACACGAAATTCGTGGGGACAAAATAGTGAAGACGCAACAAAAAAATTTCCTGAATATTGAATTTATTGGATTCACTTATGAAAAAAAAGCAACTTCGCAAAAAAAAAAAAAAGAACTAATTTCATTTACAGTGTTTCTAGGGTGCTCAACACCAATGAATTTATAACTTTCTTGGTAAGGACGAGCATAGCAAAACAGAAGCACCAGATCCTGGTGAAGGAACTTATGAGGGATTTAAATATTATAAAAAGCTAAAAAGAGCAAGGCTGATCTAACGGTTAAGGAATATATTAGAAAAAGGCTTTTGTTAATCTTTCGAAAAGCACTGCCTTTCTTCATCAGGGTTTTACAAGGAATGACTACGGTTAACAAAGACGTTACAACACGTAAAATACGTCATATCAGTCTTGCTGTTGTTAGCTACCTATGATTTTGTCTTCATAGATTTATACTAGTCACGCAAACTCATTGAATAACAGAAAAATGTCTACTTCGTTGCACTGGGTAATTTTTTGTCCCACACACGATTATATGAGTGCAGAACTGATCAGATTGTCCAGATTACAGTAGAGGTTTCATTACTCATGACTGAAAAGTATCTACATTTTACTTTCAAAAACTTTTTTAAAAGGTTCAATCAGTGGCAAATCAATCAGTGGCAAAAGTCTTGGGAAACTCATCCTTTTAAGTTGGTTTTCTTTCCTACAAACTTAGTTTGAATAAATGTCCCCTCCTCCCAAGATTGGGGGTAGGGAGGGTGGACTTCTATTTCGAAGCTTTGAGTGGAATTTTGACAGTTATGTTTAGTTTATGACGTCTGAGAGGTTTTCAGCCCCATCCTTATGTAAGCATCCTAACTACTTTTGCCACTGATTGTAGTTTACCGCCTAACGTGGATCAAACCAGTTTCAACAATTTGGAGGGAATTCCTTATAAGAATTAACTCGGTAACTCTGTTTCACGTAAATCTCACGGTACCAAACGAAACACCAAGAACTGCTTATCAAGATGCACTCATCTGTGCGACGTAATTGGTTACCAAGGCAACACAAGAGACACCTAAAAACGCCCTTTATTTTTGGAAAAAAACGCTTATATCTCAAAAACGAACGAGGTGACCCCCACTTTGTATTGCTGCAAAGTGATTAGCAGGGTAATAAGATGAGACTCTATGTGCAAAGTTGAGAATTTCTCTGGAGCAGATTCACAGCTACCTTCAAAACTGGAAAATTTTAAGGTGGCTCCTAATCCGTTCCAGAGAATCTAAACTTTGAATAGAGTTTTATCTTAGCTTGTTAATCACTTTCCAGCAATAAAAATTAGGGGTCTCCGAGTTCGTTTTTGAGATATAAGCGTTTAAATACAAAATATTGGGTGCTTTAAGGGGGCTCTTTTGTTGCCATAGTAATCCATTACGTCATGTCTATGATTGCAACTTGTTAAGGAATTATTGTTAAGGAATCATATGGTACCACAACTTTGCCGTTACGTGAAACAGTTCGGTGGATTCAATCCTTACACCTTCAGCTTCGTAGCTGAAGGAACTGCCGACGTTAAATAAAGTGACTTCTCTTTACCTTTACCTTTTTATTGCTTGTTGAAAGTCTTGAAACTGGTTTGAGCGTCCTTAACTACGTTAAGCACCATTGAAATCTTCTTTGCTTTATTCATCCAACTCGGGGTTGGTGTTAACCAAGAGTGAATTATATAAGAATGTTCTTAAGGCATGGGTAGGCTCCTCAGCAGTCACAAATGAATCTATTTTTACATTACCCGTTCCAGCGAAAACCAGTTGTCATGTCCATGAAAAAACAAAGCAGAAGCAGTCACGCGTGACAAGGCGTCTTCCGTTTGGTTAAAATTAGCGGCCCTTTGTTTGTATCGCGCGCAAAGTGTATCTAAAAATAAATCCATTTGTGACTGTGCTGGGGCAAGATCGCAAGGTGATAGATCAACACTCTTATCTAATTTACTCTTGTGTTTACCATCTTATATCTAAAGTCCTTGGGCTCTTTTCTCCTTTGGCGGACGCCGTGAGACCACCCGCTGCCCAAAGAGCCCGAGGACTCTGGGCACGGGACTGACTAAATTCTGTACGACGACTAAACTGGATCATGCAAGATCTGAATTCAAAATAGATAACCACTCAGCCTTTGCGCTAACGTTTCATAACCAGTAAAATAAGAAACAAACGTATGGAAGTGAGGTGAATATAGGATTTGATATGAAAAGCTGGTTTTGAAGTTTAAGTCACACTATATAGCACGGTGATAAAAGGTCTTTTGCCAAAACTACTCACGACTATTTACAGAATACAGTGAGGAGAATATGGATAATGATAACGACGCTTGTCCTGCAGCTTACGTTTGACAACAACGTGAAGAAGTAAAAAATCCGTATCTACATCATTGTTTTTTTTAAGCCATTATTTTCTCCAGATTTTTAAGCTTTATCAAGATTTCCAGCAACACTTGAGCGATAACCTTGATTTAATGCTGCGTTGCTGGTCAAACTCTTCACGTCCACTTCTGTGAAATAAGAAAAGCGAAACCATCAAAACTAAGACCTGCAGACTCGTAAATTGTTTGTTAGGAAAATGCATTTATCAATGATGACCTGGAGACACCTTGGAAAATTCCGAGTTATCCTTTGCTGGGGTCGAACCTAAGACATTCCGATTACTACTTCAAATAGAGCGGTTTTCAATTGAGTGTCGAAAGTAATTAGATAATTACTTTGGTTTATGACTACTTCACTCAGTGATTGGTTCAAATTTCTCGCGCTAAGTTTTCCAACCAATCAGAAGTGAAACCAAAACCAATCGTCGCTCGCGCGTGCACAATTTCCCGCGCTTTGTGTCGGCTACATGTAATTACTTCGAGTTTCGATTGGTTTACTGGATTGTCTCCGTCCTTTTTGATTGGCCAAAGTAACTACTTTGGTTTTGGTTTTACGACACTCAATTGAAACTCGCTCTATCTGCAACTGACCTATTCTCGGTTTTCACATGACGTCACGGTCGCCATGTTGGTAACCCTAAACAAAGAAACGGCGGCCATGTTGGACATGTCCCGAACCAATCCTCCGGGAATTGAACTCTATTATTATGCAAACGTTTTCTTTTTGTTTTCCTTGAAAAACATGGCTGTTGATCACGTGAGTGAAAACCAACAATAGAAGTCTGTTTCGTTGATTTGTGATATTTGAACTTCGGAAACTGAATTATATTCAAATGGTAGATCGCCACAGTTAAGCATTAACTTAAGAAGTTGCGAATAAAGCTTTCCGTTGTATATTTTTTTGGTGCCTATTGTTTTTTTAACCAATCACGGCAACCGTTCTAATAGCTGCGATTTGGCTACGAGGAGAAATAAAGTATTTTAGAATAACTTGGTAAATAATGCTCCATAAAAACCACTTGTTATCTAAGTCTTGATACATCAGCTTTCTTAAGCCCCATTCTGTGGATGAAACCAGTTTGAAATTTGAGACGCGAAATCGTACTTTGTCCTTCTCGTATTCAAATCCAATTTCGTTCCCAGGACCTCTCCTTTGGCTTCTGGGCCAGCCGAGAAACCAAACGAGACGTCCTAGGAACGAGGTTGATTCAAATCCGAAGACAACATTTATATTCTTTGGAGAATTGGCGGTAATTAATTTTAAACTCTCTCTCCCTCTCTAGAATACTGACCTGCTTGTTAAAAGAACAGAAACTCTACACATGTCCGAAATAGACCTTTTTGCAGATACGGCGGCCATTTTGATTTCTATTGTTTCGAAAGACATTATGGGATGCTCAGGGGGCAAATTAATGTGTATTTGCCCCCTGGGCATCCCATAATATATATTCGAAACAATAGAAATCAAAATGGCCGCCGTATCGGTAAAAAGGTCTATTCAATGATTCTTTTTCACAGGACGAATTTACGTAATTTTTGACTTACCTTGGTAATCAGGTGGTGGAATTGGATATCCGCCATTTTGCGTTCCGTTTCCCGAAGAATTCTTGCCATTTCGTACAGGAGTTTTCTTACCATTGGTTATCGCCATTTCATAGCTGACGTTATCTCCTGGGATCCCTACAGGTCCTACAGGGTGCACTGGGGACAATCGACCAGGTTTGTGTTCGTGCGACTGCGCAGAATCGTACGGCGGAGGTCCAATGGAGCTTAGGATCACGGGAAGGTAGCACAAGCCATGGAACAGTCCATATGAGACGACACAGAAAAACACCTAGAAATACAACGAGTGGCACGACTTATACACGCGTTGCCAAATTTGACGTCGCGCGTTCATCTGTAGAGAATGTTAGCATCGGTAACCAGTGCGAGTACGAGAATAAGTACAACTTGTACTCGTTCTCGAAGTCGTGCTCTACGCATTTAAGTAACCGTATATTACGAGTTTCAGTCTGCAGAAAACCACACTAATTCTTTGGCAAAATATTTGCACTTTAAGCGGCTTTTCAGTATTGAAAACCCTTAAATCATTTACCCAACAGTCGAGGATTGTTAGTATATGATTGTTACAGCCTTAAACTAAAAGAAATAGTTCTAAATCAAACACAAAATTTCTTTGACAAACTCGTAATTACTGCTACGACTTGTTGATGTAACGTTTTCGCGGACCAACTTGTCGGGACGAGTTGCGCACGCCGGGCTGCGCAGCTCGGATCGCAAGAATAACAATCCCAGAACTCGTACTCGCACTCGTTGTCGATGCTAACATTCTCTTATGACGACAAAATTGCAAGGTAGAGATATGGCAAGTTGCTGGGAGATGAGCGAAAAGGAAGAAGCGAAATTTTGCGACTAGGAAAAGATTGAAACTATGGACGGAAGAAATGGGAGGCGACAGAAACCTCGGCTGGGATTCACTTCAACATAAAATCGTTCGCAGAGTTGTACAACTCAGTCTTCACGGACATTTCAATGCACTTGTGTTTTATTCTGGTTTCAGGCAACTATTGAAAGTTTCATGGTTTGGTAAAAGCAAGAACTAAGAGTATCAGTTTAATGTCGTTGACTTATGTGGTGTAACTTTTTGAACGTGTTTTGGTCTCTTACCTTGAAGAAGGTCTTGAAAACGTATGAATTTGAAAAAGCCAGAAGTACAACGGCTAAAAATGTACTAAACCCTCCATTCCATACAGCTGGTCCAATATCTCGAATGGTAGCGCGGGCACGTTCTGTCAGAGCAAAGAAAAATTTCAACATACCTGAGGAAACGTGTTACACAAATATTTCGGCAATTATTCCCCACGCAAGCAAGTACTGAGCAGTAGTAGTGTACGTTATTGGTGTTGTTAATTATGCTGTATACGGTGATTCTATCTTTTGAGTCTGTGGGTGAAATTCTAAAGTGTGACCATTCAAATGAAAGCTACTGAGCAGTACTTTCCTTTGGTGCTGTTTATTAAGCTGTACAAGGTGATTCTAGTTTTCGAGTCTGTGGGTGAAATCCAAAAGTGTGATCATTCAGATGAAATATATAGAGAACTTTTTTTTTGGATGCTATTCAGCTGATTAATACAAATCACAGGGTGGTTTAAAGTTTCGATTTAAGCTCTGCACGACTGAAGATTACTTTCATAGTGTGACTCATTACCATAGCGTGTCCCAGTTACAACCATAAACGTGTGTCCAACGTGAGAAGCGTAATCCACAGACAGACCAACAGCCAGAACAAGGATAATAGTGATAACTGTTTCCACAGACAAACCCCAGAAATACATGGTCCCAGTGATATTAACCTAAGGAAAAAAATAGACTGGCTTTAAAAGAGAAATAGACGCCAGCTTGGCCTTCACTTGGGCTGCCAAGTCAGGATAGCCACGAAAGTATGCATTGAAGTATCTTTCACAATTTGAAATTTAAAAAATTATGGAAAAGGAAGCGAAGGAATTTTCATAGAAAAAAAAAACACGACGACTACTTACAAGAGTAAAGCCGACACAAGTGAAAACCATGAGACAAGTCCATAAGTTTGCCAACACGATAAGAGTAACAAGGAACACGGCTAAGAGGGCAAGACCCATGTTACGAAACAGCTCCTCAGTGATGACCTAGCAAACAGGAAAAGGACCAAAACAATCAATCACATTACTAGTGAGATTCAATGTAGATTTTTTCAACCAGTTCTGAAATTTCTTAAGGAGGAACAGTCAATTACGGAAATTCCAATTGGCGAGACAGTATAATACTCTTTTTGTGAAGTGAGCGTGCTCATAATAATCTTGTCCTAAGAGCCCACGATTCTGTTGGTCAGCACCCACAATAACAACCAATGACTGGTTCCGCATCATGGACTCCTGGCTCTTCTGCGAAATCGCAAAAATTAAAAACAATAATGACTACCCACAGTTACCAAACATGGTACTATTAAAATACCTCTTCTACACCTACTCCATCAAGTGAAATTTCATTTTTTATCTAAAGAACATATCTATTCAACACGGCCGCATCCGTGATAAGAAAACAAGGACAAAGTTTCTTGGGTGCTGCTTCATCGGCGAGGAAGCAATTTTAGCCAAGGCCACACGGAAGATTGACCACTGTAAAATTGCATAAGATTGGTAAGGTGTCATGCGTAAAAAAGGAAATAACTGGTATCATTGAACAAGAAGCAAATAGTTTATACTAC
>OX421457.1:30069926-30082426 GCA_949126865.1 Montipora capitata | reverse complement strand
GTTGCCTCAAAAATGGTTAAACAGGTTTGAGCCACCTTAAAATACTGGGCAAAAAAATCAATACCCAAATTTCTTTCACCCTATCTTTTCAAAACAAGGCTATTTGCAAGTCTTTGTCCTAGAAAATTATTAATAACCAGCAAAGTCTTGCCTATTGTCATCACACAAATTTGACTCAAGCCTCTCATTGAAAAAGAGGCTTAAGTTGATGATCCCAAGAGCTTCTTCATAAACTCTATATCATTGTGGTAAGGCGATGGCAAATTTATTTTATACCATACGAAATAAAGCACATTGCTGAAGTAACACGACATCCTCAAAAAGTGGTTTTTTCGGTTATTTATTTTAATTCACTTGTACATGTATGTCCTTTTGGAGGAAGGTTGGTGCAGTGCTCAGAGCTCAGAGCACTGCAGACCAGCACTGTTATCATGATTTCAAAAGCCTCATTTGGGCAATGGATAGGGTTCCAGTATGTGGATACCCATCCCTTCCTCATCACCACTATTTGTCTTCTTCCCTGGATTTTGGTCCCCCTCACCTGTGTAGATGTTAGCAGAAGCACCATCCACTGGAAAATACTACAAAATAATACATGTAGTAAAAAAACAGTTAAAGAGTAAGTACCAATGTAGTCAGGAAGAAGTTGTAAAATGCCAGGGTTTGAAAGAGTTGACAACGTCTACATTGTACATCCACTCAAAAACTATGTCCCCTTCAATAGAGGTATTAGCATGGTCTTCATGTGAAATGGCCAAGGGCAGGATGCAAGCTGCTTGTCATAACAGCATGAAAATTCTCTGCAGTCCAGCCCAACTGTGTCTTTTGAGAAGTTGCATTCTTGTTCCCAGATCCCATTGTTTCTCTTAGCTGGCAGGGCCTTTCACGAGTAAACGAAGGGCTCTGCAGATAAAGGATTTGTAGTCCCAGATTCTAGTTCACATATGAGTCATCAACAGTAATAAACATGGCAGTACTCAGAAGCATTACATTTGAAGAGTCTCTATGTGAGGCTTTGAGTGGCCTGAAGTTAGAGAATGTGTCCCTTCATGTCAAACAGAAAGAAGCAATAAGTAATATCCTAGTTTCAAACAAGACACTCTGATCATTTTAACGACTGGCTCCACGCCACATCTGCCATTTTTACTTCCAGTTCAAGATTTTATTGTTCACAAGCTGACCAATAAAAAAAATTTACTTGCGTATGTCTCCAGACCCTTCGTTTTTCTCATACAAAGTTCCCACTGGCTAATTAAGAGAAACAATGGGATCTGGGAACAATAATGGAGAAGTTTTTGATATCTGACAAGAAGTAGTAAGCCAAAAACAAACAAGTTTCTTTCATTTTTGGCAAAATGCAATTATTGCCAACCAGAGGTTTGCTGCACGTAAGCACAATCTAAAATCTCTCAACTGAGTCTCAAATTTGTCTCCGGGAATCAAAACCATAAGTTTGTTGGTTCTCTTTTCTGGGACAAATGTATCTAGAGATTGTATTTTAGTTACCTTTGAATTAGTGACTGTGTATCTGTAAGCCATGGAATCAGGAGGGAAGAACCACACTCTGTCGAAGTTCTGTTCAAGCATCAACGTTCCATATAAATTGACACCAAATAATCCACCGGTAATCAGGACCACAATAAGCTGAAAAGGCACATGTCAGTCAGCTATATGCCATAACAAAGTAATATTCAAAAACATAAAAGATACATGTATTTGTACCGAAAGAGATGTCATATGTTAACCCAGATGAATGATATGGAGAATTTAATTTGTGATGATGACTCAGGGATACTTGGAAAAAAAATCGAATGAAAATGCTCCATGTCGACAATTTTGATCCTTAAGCAGTAAGGCCATAGTTGAGGTATGGAGATGGTTATGAAACTTGGTATGTTTCTTTGTTTTACGTTCTTTAACACTGTTTTAGCCCTGACCATACACAAACCACACCCTTTTTCTAAAAGACTGCCTTCAAAAGTTTCGATTAATTTATTTAAACTCAGTTGTGAACCAAGGACAAAAGATTGTGTATGGTCACAGTCAAGTTACAGCATGACGTGCAACAGAACTGTTCTCGCTTTTGAAGCTTTCAGGGCTTCATGACCAGTCCATCTATATATGATCTATGAGTAAGGTGGGACAATAATGTCACATGAACCTTGATTAATGACCTGTAGCTGCCTTGAGTCTCCTATACTGTAGTTCAGTGGCAGAGCATCCAAACTAGTATTTTGAAAGGTCGTAAGTTCAACTCTTGCAAAGGAGAACTCAAATTTTTTCCAAGTATCCCCAAGTCACCATAAAAAACAAATTTCTCCAGTTAAAGATCTTGTTATAAGCTGCAGCTGAAGCACAATATTTTGACAAAAAAATACTTCACCTTTCCTGGAAGAGAAAGCAATGCTTTTCCAAAGTATTTATCCATGAACTCCTGTAGAAGATCTCTTTTTCCACAAGCGGTCTCTGTATAGTCATCTCTTAATTTGATACAACAACAGCAGCCATCCCGTTTCTTTTCTCGCCTGGAAAAGTGTAAAAAATTGATAAGGTCAATTGGCTGAAGGAATTTAAATTTTTAAAGAAACAGTGGTTCTTTATGGACAGGAGAGTAAAACAAGCAGGTACAAAAGTTGGACCAGATCAACTCCGATTGCTCACCTTGGATCAAACGAAAAACGGTTTTGTAAGCCAAAACTATTGTTGATGTTTTCCCCGATTTCACTATGGTTAGCTTAAAGATTTGGGCTAGGGTGATTTCTCAGGGTCTTATCATTTTCTTAATGTCAATCTGAGGTGAGCGATCCGAGTTGATCCGGTTCGACTTTTGAACGTGCCTGAGTAAAACACTGAAATTGATAAAAGTTGAATTAATGCCACCATGAAAGATATAAAACAGGAGGCATTTGGAGCATTAGCCCTTCATGAGAGGGGTCAATAGGCTAATGGAAGGGTAATCAATCATTGGGTACTACTAGAAGGACATTCAACAGTTTCCCTATGGTTGATACCAAAAATAATGAAAGAGAATGTAGCCGTAGCTAATTTGGTCTGTGGAGCAGAAAAACAAGGACAAAACATATCAGGAATAATGAAACTGGCATTAAATTTAGAAGGGGAACAACGACCACCACATTTGAGGCAATCACAAATGAAGCAACTAAGTATCTTTCTTGACTTTTTCCAGACAGAAAAATGTTGGTCATAAGTACAAACTATACCAAATTAAATTAAATTGAAATAAAATTTTTTTATTAAAATTAAAAATTCCTTATTTAATAAGAACATGCATTATGCACCTTCTTGCATCTAGAGCCAAGAACGCTGTAAAAAGAGTGGCTTGGAGAACAAAGTCAGCCAAAATCCCTGGGAAAAAAATAAGATAAAGATGAACGTTTTTTAGGTTTTCATTGAGAGCTTTCGTGGAGTTGGTTCCAGCAGACACCTTTGACTGCATGTATTCATGCTTGCCAGCACTGTTTTCAATATTAAATAATTAACAGAGTCAGCCAAAATTAGGGAGCAGGTTATTGTTTCTCCCAGAGGTTTTTCTCTGGGTACTCTGTTTTTTCCCTGCTACTCAAAAACCAATCTATGATTTTATAATAATTATAATTATAATTATAATTATAATTATGTTGATTTAATTGATTTGATTTCGGTACATTGGTGTCTCAGTGCAATTTTTAATCAAGTTCAAGATAACAAAAAAAAAAAAAAATGGATGGAAGAATAATAATAATAATCTGAGGTACTGGCTTAGAATACAAAATTCCTTAAAAATAAGCCACCTACAAGAATAACATGGATTAAAAATACGTTAAAAATACATTAAAATACAAATAACTAAGGTTTTCGATAAGCATTTACGAATAAAAAGCAGTGATATAAAAGAATGACGTTTCGACGGCTCCATGCCATCATTCTCAAATTCAAATTACAAAACATATGTGAGTTCATAATATGGTGAAATGTACCTGTGAAGGTCTCAGTGCATATGATTAATAAGAGAAAATAACATAAAACAAAATTCCAAGCGTGGTGCACTTGAACTGTCAAATAAAAAGTTTTGCTTTAATCCATTGACTCCTGGGAGTTCAAGGGCATCTGTGGTGTCAATAGGTTAAGCAGTCAAAAACTATGACCCCTCTATTAAGTTCATTGATAATGAAGGCATTGTTTGAACAAAAGGTGCTTTACCAATAGCCCACTTTTGATATATTAAAATTCAGTCGAAAAGCAAAAGGCATCATCTCGAGGCTCTGGGGAATAAACTTATACAAATCCTTATCTTAATTCCCGGCCAGATCTCGAGCCTCAAGATGATGTCTTTTGTTTAGGACTGAATTAATGTATATTACAGCAACAATTCTTATTAAATGTAATTATCGTTGCTGATTCAGTAAAAGCACACCAAGTTGCCTATTTTTCCTTATATACATGTATATGTAGCTTCAAATTCACAGTGAACCATCACTAGTTTGAAGTAATTATTAATCCTAAAAACAATAACAAAATACAATAAATCCTGAAAATTCCTCTTATCATTCCTTCCTTGAGTGGTCCAGAACATTAAGCCTACACTTAGCACTTAGAAATATGACTTTGTTATGTGTTCTTATCCTTAAAGGGGCACTGTCATGCTAAATTTGATGTTTTTAGGTCAAAACTGGGAAAAAATCTAAATCAGTACTTTAAGCTCACACGTACATGTACAACATTCCTGACAACCCACCGAGATGTGAAATGTATTTATGGCACAAAGAGCTAGTCGCATTTAATTTTTGCCAACTTTCTGAAGACACATTTTCAAATTTGAAAAGACTGGCCAGTTTTTTCAAGTTTCAATCCATCTCCATCCTCTCCATCCTTGGCCGCAAACAACAAAGAATAGCTTCAGACAGTGCACTTCAATGGTCATTGGCAACAAAACTAAAGCATTATTTTTTGGTCTTCATTGATGCAAAGACGTCTTTTAGCATTTTGAAGTTTGACTAGAATAATGCGACACTGCCCCTTTAAAATCAGTTTCATTATCCCATTGGCATCTGGGAGTGAGACGACTTTCCTCATCAATAGGGCATGTCCTATATTGGCATCTGAGGTATCAATGGGTTAAGCAGTCAAAACGTATGGCCCCTCCATTATTTACATTGACGACAATGGCATTGTTTGAGCAAAAGGTGCCTTACCAATCAGCAACAATACGTATTAAATAATTATTGTTACTGATTGGGTAAAAGCACACTAAATTGCCTATTTTTCCTACATATGTAGCTTCAAATTGTGAACCATCACTAGTTGTAATAATAATAATAATGAAAACAATAACAAATACAATAAATACAATCATTCCTTTCTACAATGGTCTAGACTGTTAAGCCTACACTTAACACTTAGAAATACAACTTTAAAAGATAAAGTCCGCTACGAGCCTAGAAGGCCCACCAGGCCGGCACTTATCGCCGGTTTCTGTAGCATGAAGCGACCAGGAGTATTTCTACTCCCCCCTGGATGGGATGCTAGTCCATCGCAGGGTTACCCCGAGCATTTTCACCAGTACCCATTTATACACCTGGGTGGAGAGAGGCACCGTGAGAGTAAAGTGTCTTTCCCAAGAACACAACACAATGTCCCCGGCCAGGACCCGAACCCGGACCACTGACGATCCGGAGTCGAGCACACTGACCATGAGGCCACTGCGCCTCCCAAAGACAAGACAATAAATGTGTTCTTATTCTTAAGATCAGTTCCGTTAACTCATTGATTCCCGGGAGTGAGAATTAACAGATTAATTTTACTCTAACTCCAGACAATTTTATTAGTCGTCAACTGGGTGCGTCGTAAGGAGCCTGAGGAGTAAGTGGGTTAAAAAATGAGGAGAAGATGCTGCTCTTCTTGGACAAGTGAAATTTGAGAAGAACGGTGCTCACACATGAGTGCGTGTTTGCAAGCAAACATTTTATTCCCAAGGTGTTTTTCATGGTTTCCCATGATGTGAATGCTCTTGGAAAAGCCTATCATGCAAAACATACCTATTCCAGCATAAATACAGAAAGATTTCAGAGCTGGTAGAATCTGAAGGAGGAACAAACAAATAGAAGAGTCCATTCCATTTTAATAATGACTGGAAACTTTCACAAACAACAACAACAACAAAACAAAAAAAGCAATAAAAACTTACTGTTGTTGCTCCAATCATGAAAGCCAGAAAATCTGTCAGAGATGTTATTGTTATGGAACAACCCTGCAAGAGACAAGTTCAGTGTCATTCATAACTTGTGTTGACAGGTTACTGTATATTCCTCAAATTTCTCTCCCTGATTTCCATAATGCACAAGTTAGGGGATTCTGTTTCAGTATCAAAAGTGTACTTATACCAGCAACTTTTAGCTTTAAGTGCCAGTACACTTGAAAAATCCAGCTTCCAAACCTAAAGTACATGATGCTCATAATCAATGAAGCAGGTCTGATCCAGAGGTGAGATCACTTGCCTCCCACGAATATGGCCTGGGTTAGATTTCCAGACTCAGCATCATACAGCTGTAAGTGGGTTGAGTTTGTTGGTTATCTGCTCTGCTTGGAGAAGTTATTTGCTGGGCACTCCAGTTTTCCCCTCTCCTCAAAAACCAATGGCTGATTTGATCAAAGTTGAGTTAAGTTGATTTGGTTTCTGTGTTAAGTGTTTCCAATTAGTGCCAACTAGAAGACTTGACACTCAAATAAAGTTTCTTAATAAAGTTCATTATAACATCTTTTAGTATTCTACAGTACAGCCAGCTAAATTTGAAATTTTGATAAAACATTCTCTAGCAATTTTTTTCATAAACGTGTGAGAATTAAATTACCATTTCCATTGTATGTCGGTTAATTAAGGTCCATTGTTTTCTGTCAGCCTATGAAACCAGTAGACTGAGCTGCAAGGCTTTAACCTATACAAACTTACAGCATGTTTCAAGGCGAGTCCAATGGCTTCAGGGATTCCATGATTTTTGACCACATCAGGGGGAAGATTATCCCATGCTTGCACAATAACAAACATATCATCGACTCCAATACCTGAACACAGGAAAAATGTAATTTTATAGTTTGGGACATCTTTGATTATCCACTGAGACTACAAAACACCTACAGTAGCAGAAATGATTTTCCAATAATTTGTGTTTGTATTCCTGGAAGCACATCATAGACCCCTTATACCACTTAGAAGCAGGCATAATCCTTGACCCTAGCTTTAGAAAGCAAGGTAAACTCCAGCCCAACCAACACTCAGGGTTTTTAAATAAATGAGGAGAAAGTGCTGCCTTTGTAATGACATCTGCAAATGGTTAGACACTCTAGTCTTCCCAGATAAGGACGATAAACCATAGGCCCAGTTTCACAACCCTTCAACGTTCATAAACCTGAGAGATGTAAAAGAACCCACGTACATGCAGCATTCACAAAGAGCAGGGCATGGAGTTCCCGGTGTTGTGGTCTGTCCTCTGTGGTATATCATGACTGGGAGGATAAGCACTCGAAGGTCAACCTGTGTAAAGGGACTCCATGCCCTACTGTTGCATCTCCATGGGCATTGTCCTTTAACCCTTTCACCCCTGAGGGGCCCCCCATTGACGAGTAAAATCGTCTGGCGTTAGACAGAGTGAAACCTATAAGTGTCACTCTTAGGAGGGAAAGGGTTAATGGGGACATTAAGTGAGTGATTAACCCACTGACTCCCAGGGATTCCCCATTGACAAGTAAAATCGTCTGGCGTTAGACAGAGTGAAATCTGATTAAATCATTCTTACCAAGTAGAAGAAACGGCAGTGTAGAATGAACTGGGCCGTAAAAGACTCCAAATGCACTTGACAGTCCAAATGACACACCGATGGCCAATCCAACACATACAACACCAAGCAACGCCAGCCAAGCCTGAGGGATCAATAAAGAGAGACCTTTAATTGTCCACACTAAGGGTGTGTTCGATTGACCGTATTCCGGAATAGGAATACATGGAATATATTTTAGAAATCCTTCGGAGATTCACATTAAAATTGTCAAACATCTGCTAAAATGCTATTTTAAACATATTTTTATTATCCTTGCTGCTTTGAAACGCACCAAACATACCATTTTAATCATCACTCCACGTATTCTTATTCCGGAATAGGGTCAATCGAACGTGCCCTAAATCAGAGGCATTTGAAAGCGAGCACAGAGGTGACAATTTTAAGGAGATCTGGAGGGGTATTCCAAGAAAAGACAAAGGCATAAAAATTCATTTTGTAACTGTGAAGGGGGGGGGGGGGGGTAAGGAAAAATGCTTTTCTGTTTCCAGCCCTGGCTACTTCAACATCCCTGCTAAAGTGTATTGTAAAGTACTCAAGTTGGCATGTTCCCTACCTTAACATTGAGACGAGTGAACTTTCCAAGCATCATAGCAACATAAAAAATTATGAGAACATATCCAATGGACAAGAGTTGAACATCATCTTGTATGGTGTCACCTGAATCTGCTGCAAATCTAATGAAATGATTAACTCTCCTCACTAACTGCAATGCAGTACTGTCATCATCATTATTAATACTACTACTACTGATGTAAGCGAAAAATTCAGTCTTCTAAAATGAAACAAGTACAAACAAGGGTTATGTTTTTGCAAATGTTGGCCGTGTAGCAATGTCTTATATTTTAAAAAAAATTATGGATGGCGCCTACTACATGTAATTCAAAGGTATTTTTGCGCGGTTTACAGAATATGCAGGAAAAGCAGATCTTAACAAGACTTACTGTTATTGAAATCCAAAAAGGAAATTGGGGGTAACCATGCATTTTTCAAAGATAATTAATCAACAATATTTGTACAAAGCTTTAAAATACAAAGCAATGTGAGGCGTTCTTTGCAAAATTGAAGCTTAATTGTCTCTGAAAAATCCATGGTTACCCCCAATTTTCTTTTTGGATACCACTTGCTAAGTTCTACTTTCTCTGCATAGTTTTAAACCGTGCCAAAATATCCCTGTATTAATAAGCATCGCCAATAGGCAATCCAAGTATCTCAAGATGTGCAGAACGCATGCGCAATAAAAATAGTAGGCACCGTCCTTAACTATTGGAGGGTAATGTGAAGTGCTACTGTTTCTACCCATGTAAACCATGTGAGCTTTAGCCCTACTAATGGAATTGAGCCCACAAAAGGACAGAGAAAAACTCTGACCTGGGTGGGAAGATTGCAAAGAGTACTAATAACATTTGGTATATACCTAAACTTTCACTCAACAAAACTACCACTGTGATTGGTTGATTCTTGATCACATGCCCATGATCAAATTCAAATGTATCCCGGTTGGGATACAATTCCGCAGTTGTTGCCCGCTCTGGATGTTTTGTTGCGATTGTTGAAGGAAATGTCTAAATATATAACAAAGCACTTAATGTCTTGTCCCTCGGGAAAATAGTTTTGTTTTCCCTAGACTTCAGGACTCTCAGGAAAACATTACTAACTGTTTCCCTCGGGACCATACGTTAAGTGTATCGTAGTACAGTAAGCTGGATGCTAAGACAAAACAAAATTTTGAGAGGGAATTTTGAAAAAGGTCGCCAATCAATCACATCCTCTATCGCATCCTCTGCATTGGCTCATTACAAACTCACAAAACGATCAGCTACCATTTGGCTAGATAGCTCAATAATCATAGAGCACTGCACTGTTATCACAGAAGTGATGGGTTTAATCCTGTTCAAACTTGGAGTTTTCAGGTTTTCCTTTCATTAATGCTCATATGATGTTCATAAATGTGATGATCTTAAACTCCCAAAAATGGGTTTTTCCTTTTTTAGAAAATTCCCTTACTTAAACGTTCTATTGTCTGGGTGGGTGGGGGAGTTAACCATGTCATACTGATGTAGTCAACCCTTCTTGCAGACAATGATTTCCAAGAAAACAGCAACTCTAGTATTTTTTTCAAAATTGTCTCAACTACTATTGACCAGGCCCTAGTTGTACAAACGATGGATAGCGCTATCCACCGGATAAATCACTATCCAGTGGATAAACACTAGCAAAACCAATTGAGTTATCCAGTGGATAGTGCTATCCACCCTTCGAACAACTGGGGCCAGAATAATAATTAGAGCTTAATAAAAATAATTTGAAAGAAAAATGATGTTGGGGAACTTGCAGAGAGCTTAAAGAGGTTTGTGAAATTAAGGGTTTTGTGGAAATGACCAATGCACACTGCATACTCATTGTTTTTACTGTATGTAGGAGATCTATTATAGTTACCTGACACGAGTAAAGTAAAACAACTCCAGAGTTGGGAGATCGAAACTGTCCATCAGTTTGTTAAACTCTGTCTCCCAGTCTTCGGTGAGTTTATCCGCCTGTTGGTGACAATAAATAGAGAAATCTCTTTACGCAATGCATGCACTTCTAAATGCAATTTAACATAGTTAACTGCAGTTTCACTCAGTCACCCCTTTCAATGATTCCTGAGAGTGAGACTATTTCTAATGCCAGACAATTTTACTCATCAATCAGAACAGCTTCAGGGACAAAGAAGTTAACAACAAAGAGTGGACATGCTAGACAACTGGTTTTTCAATAAAGTGGTGGCCGTCAGTGTTGTGTCTCATCGCTCTTTCAATTATCAAGAAATGGGGAATTCTCACCAGCCTTGTGTGGATTGTTATTGTGATGGGTGCCTCGGTGCATCGTAGGAGGGTTTATGGGTGGGTTGTGAGGATTACCAGTCAATGAAGGGGAAATGGAGTCTTATTCTGTGACAATGGGTAAATGTACCTGTCTTCCATGCTGGCTGCAATTTTACTAATACAAATTCCTTGGAAACTCCAGTTCCATTTAATTGAGCTATAAAATATTTTCTTTGAAAATTCCTTAACCTCTAATACACCATAGTGGCACTTTCTTCTGTATACTCTCACATCACTGAAATACAAGGAGAAAAGACACGCCTACCAAGCGACCCTGAGCTGTATCCAGGGCTGGGTTGTATTTGATTCCATATGACATTGACATAGCTTCAGCTTTCACAACATGACCTGTAGCATTCCGCTCAAGTCCACCGACATACCGTGACAGCACAAATCTCTTGTTGGTCACAGGACTGAAAGATTAAGGTTAAAAAACCCAAGTACTTACAAGCGGCTGTGATATTTATGTCTAATGAAAGTAAGTTTTGAACATTTTAAATTAACATCATATGATGTCCAATAATATTAAATACTGATATTATTCACAACCCATTGTTAAAATTTTTTGACAACCGTTGGATGTGTTGAATAAAGCAATGACGGTGTTGGAAATGCCGTTGGTAACCCATTGGTAAACTGTTAGTCAATTGTTGGAATTTATGTGTTCAACGGGAAAGCATTAGTGTATATTTTCCCTTGAGAGGTCATGATTTTAAAAGTATAAAGCCTGATGAATTAATTCAGATTTGTCTTCCTCCCAGTCACCAGAAAGGCATAAACACCCCAGCAGGAAATTAAAAATTTTATTGAAGTCAAAAAAGAAACCTGACACATATAGGAGACAGCTGAAATAGGAAAAAGGATTGAAGAGCAGAGGTTGTGACTGGAAGAGGATGTCAGGGAAGGGCATAATAGGGAGCAGGGAAAAAAGTATGCAGGGAACAGGAACCCTCCAAGAGTAGGGAAGAGGAAGCAAAGGTAAGCAAGAGCCACACAGACGAATGATGGAATAAGGTGGGACGGGAGGACGGGAGGACGGGAAGACGGGAGGACGGGAAGACGGGAGGACGGGAGACAGTGGCTTCTTTTTACCTCTCTCTCTCCCCCATGTTAATTAGCATCTCGTACCAAAGCAGGTACTAAGTCGACTTACACTGTAACTTACTGGACAAGTCTGAAGGGGAGAGTGTATTTAATCAAGAGTCTAAAAAAAGGTAATGCGCAGAACCCATCAGATTATTGAGATAAGGTCAAAGCTAACACAGTAGATACCTTATGATAACTGGCTGATTTATCTTCCTCAGAATGTCTTCTTTAGTAAGCGCATTAATCACAGCCTCGTCAAATGACCAAAGCTCCAACAAGCCATTAGCCATGCAGCTTGGACCAGGTCTAAAATCAATATTATAATAGTAATGGTTAACTTTGTTTTCTTGAGCAATAACCCAGTTTACAGATGTAGCTCGAGTAATAAAATAATGTCAGTGACGCTCACATTCTTTCACTTTGGACTTTGTGCTTTTGTCAATTACAGTATATTGTTACAATAAAATTAATGTACTCTCCTTAATTTAAGGTCTTTCAGGACCAATGAAAAAATTATTGATTGAAACAAGTACAACAAATTTTTAACAATCCCAATTGGCAACGAGCGAACCAGGCCCCAGTTGTTCAAAAGGTGGATAACGCTATCCACCGGATAAATCATTATCCATTGGATAGTGCAATTGCTTCCACTATGACTTATCCAGTGGATAGTGATTTATCCGGAGGATAGCGCTATCCATTATTTGAACAACTGGGG
>OX421457.1:30049926-30067426 GCA_949126865.1 Montipora capitata | reverse complement strand
CCCGTTCCTCTTCATTGCTTGGTTTTGGATCAAAGTAATTGACCACTTTTTGCATCTTTCAAAGCCAATAAAATAGTGAAATTTCAATCAAAAGGTTGTAAAAACAACACAATGTATTTGGGATGATTCTGGAGAATATTAATAAAGTGGAAAAGTGTGTTGAGGTGATAGGCACTTTATGATTCCGTATCAAAAGCAGTAATCATGCTTTTGGAAATCAATATCTACTATTATATTGCAAAGTTTCTTTGGAATTGAACCCCATCACACATCACACTTAACTTAGGATAGGTGTGAACCGAGTTTTAAAAAACTCAGTCCAGGATGAAGAGAGTCAACATAACAGTTAATGCAGTTCTTGCCCAGGAAACACAATACCCAAGTCAGATCCCATCTTGTTATAAGTTATTGCAAAAATCACTTGCTAAACACTACTATTAATAATGAGTCCCTTCTGAACAATCTTCTCACCTCTTTTAAAATGACAGGAGTGAGAACATCTCCAGCAACAAGAAGTACTACAGACACACGCAGTTCTGTTGGAAAATTTGCATCAACCCAGGTTTTATGTTTCTGAGCTAAGGAATCTGCTGGGGTCCACAACTTGTCTCCACGACTCTCCTGAGTAAACTCAATCAGGCCAACTAGACACAAGCCAGAGACAATCAAGGAAATCAAGATTGTTATCCATGGGCTTCCACCAACTAACTTTCCAAGTCTGTGGAAGGAAGATAGCACAGTGTGAGATATAAAAAACCATTTTTTCATGATGAATAACAAATCACAAATATATATTGAGGAGAAGGTGAATCTAAACTGCAGTCTAATGAGGACACTGTGCAGCACGGCACTGATGAGGAAGGAGTAAAGAGGGCTAATAGCAACAAATGCTTTCAGCTAATAATATTGAGGTGCCACTTGTCTCTTTTGCATCTGTTTTTAGTGTCATCATGCAATGATGTACAGTGTCATGAAAATTGACTACAACGGAGACTAAGGTGTCATTTTCACATCCCAAAATGCTGCTGCATTTCTGCAATGCTGGTTCCTGCAATTCATAACTTAAAGACTTATTGACTCGCTGACCGGCACATGCCTACATCTACACTTCATGTGTAAGAAACTTATTTCGATAAACAGAAATGTAATTTCCACCGACACGTATCAAAGCTTATAAAAAGGGTTTTCATGAAAACATGCAAGTGACAGATTCAACAATGAAAAGGGTGGTCTTGATACTGTAAAAAAAAGCTAATGATCATTGGAATTCCAATCGATCTTCCTTGGAAAACTATGAAAATGCGCGGGATCTCTAGTCAATGTGAATGACTTTAAATTATTCCTTCTAATTGCTAAAAAACACATTATCAACACAGAGGGGTTCCCCTGCCCAAAATCTTTGCCTAATAAATCGGTATCGATGATAATTGCAACCAATCTCACGAAACACAGATAACAATGATGTAAAGCTAATGTAAATGCAACTGCTGGTGGACGAACAAAAGGGAGCTTTTGTTTTTGTCCACCAACATGGCGGCGTTTTCGCAACGTGAAAACCACCAAAAACCGAACACACTTTGATGTCCTTATTTAAGCTTATAACTTGTGTTTATCGTGTCACGTCACAATTCTCAATGAAATACATTTCAAAACAAATAATTAAAATTTATCACCTTACCTAACAACGTAATAAAATTGCGTTGTATATTTAAATGTCGTAATATAGTTCGATCGACCTACCTTGGCGTCAAATTCACCCAGCTCTATTTGAAACTTATCCGTCTTATCGCGATTTTCGATTAAGAAAATATCCGCCATCAAAGAAGAAAACAGCTGCCAACGGAAAAGAGTCGCAAGCTAGGAAATGCGACTGAGAATCGAAACGCGACCAAATGCTTGCAATGGACAATACGCAATATCGTTAAGTTAATATTTACCCAAAAGTGACATTCTGGTGTCAAGAGGTTTACATAGCATTTGTAAACTGATATAACTTGAGGAGGTTTCATAGTTTTATTTACAGGATGTTTGACAAATATTGCTATCGTAGCAAAATGTAAGGCGGTTTGAACTTGAGAGATTGTTTTGAAGATATGAAATCTTCAAATTTACGAAAAATACGATTACGTAAGTTGGCTCACAAAAACCGATGAAAAAAATGCCGGTTCATTTCCAAAACTTGACGATTTTCGGAGGCGAGATTCATTAAAATTAAGCAAACACTTATCCTCAATTGACGACGGACAAGCTAGCAATATACGATTTGAAGTCAACTAACATTGTGAAAAATCCGCTGAATCACCAAGTGTTGTTCTCTTCCAAAAAGTTTTAATATTACGCATGATAAACTTGTTCCAAACCTGTAAAACCCTTTTTCCAGCGAACCGGTGATGAAATTACTGACTTTTTTCAAGCACCCACAACCTGTTCCCTCTTTTCGAGTCTGCGGGGATGTGTGATCGCTCATTTTCATCCTTTCCTCCGGCTTACGTTGCTGGTGTTTGGTTTGAATAAATCCCAGTTTTTATAATTCCTCGTCATTGTTCAACCGTGTTACCACAGCAGCTGCCAAGGACTAATTACTTCTCACCGGGGTAGGGTAGGCCGAAAATGTCTTTGATTCCTTTCCAAACACTTTTTAGTTGTTATTTCGAACTCCCTTAACTTGCAGTAGCAGATAAATAAGAAAGCTAAATAACTAATAGGATAAAATCAATAAATGAATAAACAATAATCAATGCAACAATAGAACTGAAATAGAGTCATTACTTGCTTTTTACAGAAAGGAGGGAGGAGTCCCAGCGGATTTTCCAATCTTTTACATAGACCAAAAGTTAAAAGAACCAGAGAATATTAATTGGCCTTAGCGGAAATTTTCATTATCTATTCATTATATTGCTGCTATTAGCTTCAACATATATGGTCATATCAGTTATTTGAGAACAAAACATCAGTGGGAACGAGACAGCTTGCATTCCTTCTCTATTGTGTTGGATACGCTTTGGTTCATTTCGGCCTTAAAGCTTCATGTATAAAACTATAAACTGACCAGTTACTGCTCTTGCATCTTTTCGAGATTTACTAGTATCTTTCGATTTTTTTCTTGTTCAAATTGGTGGGAAGATTTTTCAAACCTTTTTTGGTCGCTGCGCTTGCTTTAGGCTCGATATTACCAGTTGCTGTTTCGAAAACCAGAATTCGCGTGAGCGGCGGAAATCGAACCTACACTTGCTTCGAACGCTTTATACAAAAATATGTTGGTAGAGAAATATAAATTTCTCAGTTATTGGAAAAAATTCAAATCTTGTAAACTGTAGTACTGACTTTCTTAAACTCGAACGATTTAAAGATGTCTTAATGAATTTTCTAAAAAAGTCTTACGAGAGATCTCATTTGTGTTGCTATGGTGACAGTTTTGTGTCGCGGAGAAACATTGCAATCATAGCATTGAAGTAGTAAGGCTGTTCTCATTTGAATGTGAACAGGTTTAAAACAAGGTATCGTCAGAGAAACCAAAGTATGTTCATCCCCCTCGAATGCGTATTTGAGCATAAGACGTTAAGTAAGTCTCAAGTTGACTTGAGTTTCTGTCACATGCGATGGGACGAAACCGTTGTTTCATGGGTGCGATTAAGACAACGTTACTAAATAATAAATCGACACTGGGTGGATGAGAGGATGAAAACGTGGCAATAAAATTGAGGTTTTTAAGAGTCTTTGAAGAATAATTTTCTACAACTGATGAAAAAAATGATTCATAAAGCACTGAGCACTTGTAAGATGTACTTGTAAACGTCGCATTAAGGACGTTCGCGCCAATTGTTTCTGCGCATCTTTACTGCGCACGCAAATGCACACGCCACGTCATACACGAGCGCGCGCGCTAAGTAATAAAATGAGAAATGATAGGGCAAAAGGCCATGGATAGCTTTGCCTGGATTTAACGGTCTTGGACGTTCGGTGACCCCTATTTTTCTTTCCAGTAACGGATTTTATTTACATTTCTCTCCACGTTGTCCAAAAATGAACAAAAAATCAATGTGGGAAGTTAAAAAAATTTCAAGATTTCTGCTCACGGGACATCAAATCCTGCCATCTTGCGGCTGCAAGGCGCGTGAAACTGTGGTCGCTAAATGCGAACTTGATCTTTAAGGAACCTCACCAGTTGACTAAATTCACTTAATAAGTCCACTTAAATAATATTTGGCAGAGAAGATTTCACTTCAAAGATTTGATTGCAATATATTTGGGTTTACAGAAACTGGGCTGGCCTTATTCGCTAACGAAGCCCGATTTTGTCACATTTTGGGTGTTTTCCGGGCATGTTCTATCCAAAACGAAGTCGGTGACCCCCCATTTTTTTTACATTTCTGACATAACTAACTCATCATCTTACAGTGGTAAAAGTTTCAGAAAAAAATCAATGTTAAAAAATTTTCGCGCGAACGTCCTTAAATGAAAGCTACAGTTTTTTTTTCATTTTTTAATAATAGAAAGACAATATCTTATAAGTTATAACCATGTTAAATTGAATTTTATCCTTGTTAGTAGATTTTTTAATCAACATTATATATTAAATGAGCTCAATAATGCACGCATTTTGATTGGTTCTCGCCTGTAATGCGCATAGCATAGCTGACCTCATCTTCAAAAACTATAAGACTGGGTACGAGTCCAGGATTCGAGAGAGACTAGGACTTAAACCAATATGGCGGAAATGGCGGTTGGAAAGGCAGTCGAAGATCATTGTGATAATGAAGAGTTTCTCCTGGTGATAAGATTAGATACACGCATAGAAACACATCAAAATGTAAGATGGGTATTTTTCGCTCCGTTGTGGAGGAAAAGAGCTCAATCGCTTGACTGAAATCGAGGGAAGCAGGCTTCAATCGATCGATGATTGTGTTGCGAAGCCATTGTATTAAATGAACTTATTTGACGCGATGGAAGCATCTAAAGATCATAAAATGGTGGACGACCTAATTGCTGAAAATCGAGTTATATTAGAGGAGCTAGAGCAGTGTAAAGCAGACAAGGATTTTGTTTGGAATCTGTGGCGAAGATTGCAATCTTCACAACCAGATGTGACGTCCGTCGTGAGTATGGTTGTTACGAGAGAGAAGGAAAAAAGCGAGCACAAAGACAAAAAGGTATTGGAGATATTGCAGTTAAAAGATGAAAAGATCAAAGAACTTAAAGAGAACGTTTTATCAGCGGAGGACGAATCTCACTACTGCAAGACAAGGTATCATGATTTGCTACTCGAGAATGAAGAACTCAAGCAAAAGATGGATGAAAAACAAAGCGAGTTCTCTACAAAGGAGAAAGAATTGAGAGATGAAAATAATTATTTAAGCTGTCTACTGAAAGCTCATCAAGAACAAAAGAAGGCAGATGAAGAAACAGTTAAGGAGAATTTGGACAGGATCACCGAGGAAAAAAACGAACTCAAGGTTCGAATAGTGGACCTGGAGAAACAAGTTAGCGATTTTAGTGAGGAAAAGTTAAATATGGCTTCGGCAATTAGTGCAAATGCATCGTTAGAAGAGAAGATAAAAGCTTTAGAGGTTGAGGTTGAAGATCTGACAATGAAAAGTGCTGAAGTCGCAAAGACATGCGATGAGGCCGAATTAAAGCTAAATGACAAAGAAAATGAGGTAAAAGAACAATTAGAGATGTTGAGCGAAAAGGTAGTTAAAATTGCAGAATTGGAAAGGGAACTGGGTGCTATGACCAGTGAACTTGGTGAGGCAAGAGAGATTTACAAACGGGCAACAGCTCAAATGTCAGAACAGGCCAGAGTTATCCAACATTACAAAGAAGTACAGCAAAAAAACCGAGTGGCAGCGACAAGTCGCGAGCAGGAATATCGCAAAGAGGTCGCTTCATTGCAAAAATCCGTGGCTGATCTTCAATCTCGATGCTCGGCTCTCCAAGAAAAGCAGACTAAATTACTTCAAGAAAATGGAGCTTGGAAGGAAAGTTCAGCAAAGCTACAAGAAGATCTTAAAGTGAAAGAATTGATTATTGGTGAATTGAAGGATACTATGAGGGAGGGTATTCGTTCTGTCGATGTTTCCAAAAGGGAGGGGAGGTTAAATGATTCTGATAAGGGCGATGACTGGGTTCCAGTGAAAGTAAGGACAAATGGAGCAAACGATCCCCAGTCTCGACGGGACCAAGATTTTGACCGACTGGGGAAAGGGCCAAGTGGAGAACTCATAAATAATGAGCCAAACAGTAATGTTGAGGAGTCGGGATCAGAAGTTGCCTTTGAAGAAACCAAATCAACAAAGAGAAGACTATACAAACTTACGGCACTTGGTGAACTCGAAAACAGGTTAAGTGAAAACCGAGCTATGATCAATGGATTAAAGAAATTGTTGGAGCTTAAGGAAGCTGAACTTGTGGAGACCAGGCGTGCGCATGCTCAGCGCCAGCAGCGTTACAGGATGCTGAAGGAGAACTATCAACTTGTATTGGAGCAGATTAAGACCTATGAAGAGAGATCAGACGGCTTGGAAACCGGAAGGGAAGCTGTACTTCCGGAAAGACCTGAGGAACGAGAGCTGAGGCACTTGGATAGTGATCAGGTGTGGAAAGAATTGGCTTATTATAAACATGAATACGAAGCTCTGGCTAATGAAAGGCATGAAGTTTTGGAGGAGGTTGACGTACTTCGTGTCCAGCAAGCTAATAATGTTGCAAATATACAAGAACTCCGAGTTCAACTAAGCGAAGAGGAAGCAGAGAAGTCCGAGTTCCTGAGGAAGATTGCTGCAAAAGACGATGCATTTGAGGTTCTCCGACTCGAAGTGGAGAAAGGGGAAGATCAGCTAGTGAGCTGGAAAGAAAAAGCTCTCCAAGGACAAGCAATAAGTGGCGAACTTGAAGAAGAAAACCTGGTTCTTAAGCAGGAAATGAAAGCCTTAAAAGGACAGAACAGAAGTCTTACAGATGAGTTTAATCGTCTTGCAGACGAATACAGTGATATTAAAAGACTTTACGATGACGTAGCGAAAGAAGAGAATGGAGAGAATAAGCTTACAGAAAAGAGAATTGAACTCAGAGAAGCCGCCACCCAGACGGAAAATGACAGCGGAACTATCCGTATGGACAGAGAGTTTGCTGTACAAGGAGTGGAATCCTTGAGTAGCTATGATGAACAAGTCAAACGAATCGCGGATAGACTTTTAACGAGCCCTCCAAAAGAAGTAGGAGAGCAACGTGCCACGCAAGGTTCTGATGTCACACAACGCAGTGAGGTAATTCAAGCTCCTGTTGTCACGCAAGGCACACAGACAGATAACATCCCTCGCTTTGTCGATTCTGGCATAAACGTGAACTTAGACGCTGGGGATGTTTCTTCCATGGATGAGGACGTGGCATTTGACGTTAAAAACAGTGTTAAAAAGGGTAAGGGTCCTGTGCGTCCACAGGAGTCCCCACAGGTTAAAAGCATTATAAAGAAGACTCCGCGGAGAAATGAGTGGGCGAGCGCGAAACAACGAATTCTTAGCCTAACACAAGAAGTATCCGCGCTGCGAAAATCAAAAGATAAAGCGGTGAAAACAATGAATCTTCAAAAAGTCGAATACGAAAGTTTGCAGACCGAGTATAGCACCTTGCTGGCTAAATTGCAGTTAAGTCGAAATTCTGTCCAGCATTTAACGGATAGTTTGAAGATGAGCGAGAGAAAAAATGAACAATTAATCGCCGAGTTGAAAGAGCGGACGGAAGAAGGCGCAAAACCGAGTGCCTTGTCTATCGCAGAGTGGAAGCGTTTAGAAGAAGAACTGCGCATGGCAACGATGGAGTGTATTCGTCTGGCTGGTATTGTTAGAACGATAGGAGCCGAAAATGAACAATTGAGATTAAAAATAAAGGAATTACTGGACAGTAAAGCACGACTTGATCACGTGGCCACGCAGAAGAAAACGCTATTAGAAGAAATGAAAGCTAAGGTGAAAGAAGTGGAAGAAAAGGCAAAGAGAGATTCGGAGGCGGCAAAGAATTTGGAAGAGAGGTACTTCTTTGATCTTGCAATTGCAAATAAGTTGTTTTAAAATCGATTGAAAGTTAAGGTCGCTCTTCATTTGACATTACTTTGTTTCCTCTCTTCCTCCATCACTTGTCCTAGTCCTGTTCCTCTCCTTTCCCATTCATTTATTTTTTTCTCTTTCGTTCCATTTTCCCCCATCCCACCCCTTTCTGTCTTACTCGTTCTTTCTTGGTCGTGCGTTGCTGGTTTTCTCTAATCTCGTTTCATTTAAGCCTCTTCTATAATTTCCAATTTTTTTTCTCTTCCTTCTGGCCTTGCTGTTTCTTCAGTTATGTTTATCTGTGACTATATCGGAAGACCTTAGACAGCAATGACCAGAACCAGGTTGCTGACCAGCGGTTTTCGTTAAAACAATGGTTTGCTGGGGGTGCTCAGTCTCGCGGGCTCAAAAAACCTGGTTGTGGTCATTGTTCTTTGAGGTTTTTCTGCAATAGCCCTTTTCACGGTTAGTTTTTTTCATTTGCATTACAATGTAAGTACAAAGTAAGCAATAGGCTTTTGTTTTAACGCGGGTCAATAGACCTTATTCACGATGGCCGCCATGTTGGATTTGCTATTATCATGCAAATTAGCTACACACTTCTGAGGGGGCAAACAACACAAATTCGAGAGGTTATAACGAACATCTTAGCCACACAGATGATTTGTTTCACGTTCATTGAATGTTTATCACCTAAGTAATAAAGTAGAATGATTACACAAGTTACTTCGACGTTTTTTAGTGAAAAATGAGCAGCTAACGAAGTAGAAAGTCAAACTGTCAAAGGCAATCCAAAGATATAAAATTATTATAAAAGGTACTTAATTCTAAATACTAAAATGGACTTTTAGCAATGTTATTTCAATATTTCGATGAGCCGATTTTCCGCAATTTGCCGTTTTTCCAATGTTTGCCCCCCAGCATAACACATGGCTAATTTGCATGACAATTTGAAAACCAACATGGCGGCTATCGTGAATAAGGGCTATTGTAACCACTCTGTCATCTTTTTATTTCTCTTTCCAGGCTCTCGCAGCTCAAAGAAAGAGAGAAAACCAATAAAGTAAGACTGGAGACCATGGAGCTTCGGTTGGATAATGAAATGAGAGAAAAGCAAAAATATCATCAGCAATTGAGCAACTGTCAGGAAGAGCTAAAGAAAAAATCCCAGCAACTAAACAGGTAAAGGATAGTTAACACACGGAACTCATTTCTTGTGGCTGTTTGCCAATGACAGTCATTTCAGCGTTGATTGACGAACAGCAAGCATAATAGCGAACGTTATTGAACAGACCACCGCTCGAATGATTTCAAGTTGAAAACTTATCAAATTCCTTTGACGTTAAACTATGGCCACGCTTAGATTTGGTTGGCGTGGCCTTCGGGGGCGGGGCTTCGAGGGCGGGGCTTCGAGGGCGGGGCGTGGCCGAGATAAGCTTCAACCAAGCAACAACAATTGACACGATCAATCTGTGCACCAATTCGGACGTTTTTGTTTATCCGTAAATATCTACTCACTTATGATACTGCGGTGTAAAACAAAAAAAAAAAACAAACAACATCACATTTGATTATAATGAAAATCCTTTTTGGTTTCCAATTTCCAGAAAACGCTTGTCTCTTACCCAAACAAAACGATGAATTTGGAAACAAGATGTCACAGAACGCTTGACACTATTTCCAAATTCCAGTTTGAGAAGAGTCAATATATACAAAATATGCCGCCCCCCCTTCCCCTATTGTAATAATTTGTTCTAGCAAAATACGAAAAACAAGTCGTCAATCTGCGAAATATAAATCCCTTGCACTCTACCATTACACTGTAGCACTTTGAAAAAGGCCTCTTTTTATATTAGGTGACAAATATTAAATGAATAATCTGTTCATTCATCTCATTGTAGCCCTAAGGCTGAATTGCCTGAGGAGACAGCGAAACATACAAAATAATTCCTTTCCATTTTTTCTAATGTAAAAACGGGACGAAGGTTGTGACACGTAGAATTCTCCATCGACGACTTTTGGAAAATATATTTACTACGTATGTTTCCTTGTATACAGACGTGCACAGGACGCATTGCACGTCTAGACAAACTATCCGCTCTAAGACGCCTGAAAGATGCTCTTATTAAAAAGTGTGCCCAACCAGACGCACAATCCATCTTAACACTGGACAAGGCAAACAGTCGCAGAGCAAATGAAAGATCAGTTATTTCGCATTTATTTTGAACAAAGCCTATGCTCTGTTTGCAGGTCGCAGACGCTACGCAACCAGGCCAAAATTGTGGTGAGTGAGATGGAGGCTGCCGCTACAATGCAGCTTCACGGATTGGCCAATCAGAGTGAAGCTACGATTGCCTCGCTACAGCGTAAACTTGACAAGGCCCGCGAACGAACAGAAGAGTTCCAAGGTTTCGTTAGAACATTGGTGGAAGAGCTGCTCACGCGAACTCGAACAGTGCAACGAAAAATCGACGAACTGAACGAAAAACAGTGGAGAGAAACCTCACCGACGGCTGTAAAGGAGGCTCAGAGCAAAGCTTGCTCGATACTGAACATATCGTCCTCGGATCTCGAATCAATTTTGGAAGTGAGTACTGTCCAGAAGGAAGAGGAATTGAAATTGAGGACAGAACAAGAAAAAGCGTGGATAGCTGAGGTAGAATCTGCTTTAAGGCGACAAGGGACGTTTGCAGCGCCCCTGGTAGAAGTTTTGTTGGATTTGGTGGACGAACGAGTTGCTGTCGAGACAAAATATGCCGGATCGTAGTTCATCCTAGAGTTTTGTATTTATTTCTGAATTAAGTGACGGTACCAATAAATATTGAATCTCAACGCAGTCTGTGCTGCTTGTAACCATACAATCTACCGATCAAATCAAAGCAAGAGATGGAAGAAACTCGCAGTTACTCATTAAGAAAATCTCTATTGAGGGAGACAATAGGTAAAACAACCAAACATTTTAAGGAAAAAGTGTTACGAAAACCCATGTTAAAGGCCTACCAACAACCGACAAGCATTTCGACCGTTTGATTTTGTAATGGTAATTCGCATCGCTTATTGTAGCGAGCTGATTGGATGAATTTCAGCTTTGGCGGGATTTTCATCTAAGAAAATTGTTTTTTTTTTTTTTAATTTTAATGAAAATAGTTCTGTGGCACGCAATGCCCGTAGAGTGGGCCTTTAAAGGGAGCCTACACTAAAACAAAGATTGTAAAATATTGAACATAATACACCTTATTCCAAATGGCCGTTATTTTAGCATTCTTTTGTTTCTATGCAAATTAACTCTTATGGCGTCGCTTTCAAATTTAAAATTCAAAAGAATATTTAACATTGAACGAGGCCATAAGGGCCAATTTGCATGGAAACAAAAAAATACTAAAATGGCGACCATTTTGACATAAGGTGTATGTTTACAATCAAACTTGTTTGATCTTTTTCCAATGGAAGCGTTTGTATCGGAAATAGAAAAATTTCAAAAACGCCTGTTTTGGTTTTCACATTTCCCGGGAGCTGCCATTTTGAATAATTGTGACGTGTAATGGTGGCTCTGTTGCATTCACGCAAAGATCTTTTGTTCGGAATCATTAGGACAACTATTACACGTCACAGTTAGTCAAAATAGCAGCGCCCGGGAAATTTGAAAGCCAAAGCAAGCGTTTTTGAAATTTGTTATTTCGGATGCAAACGCTTTCATTATAAAAAGTTAGAACAATTTTGATGGTAAGTATTATGTTCAGTATTTAAAGTTTTATTCTTGTTTTAGTGCAGGTTCCCTCAGGGACATTCCCTTAATCGCCATCTTCTACAAGACCCTGATCTGACGAACTCCTTGGTTGGTGTCCTGTGTCGCTTCGACAAGAGCCCTGAGGCCACAAGAATAGGAATACGAAGGAACAATTAAAGAAAGAATCGTAAACTTATATCAGCTTGGCGTCTTCGACTGCGCGTGTAACAACCCGGGAGCGAGGTTTTCATTTCTAACTTGAGCGAAACCATTACACCTCTCTCTCAGGGCCTGTTTATATGTGGCGGGCTGGGGCCCGTTTCTCGAAAGTCCCGAAACTTTACGGGCCGTTTTCGGGTGTCACAATTCCCTTTGTATCTCAAGAACGGAGATGATTTAAGTCGTCAAACTTCACAGTTATTTTTTTTTCTGTTACCTTTAAAACATGTTAAAAGATCGGCTTTCCATAACAAGCGGTTCGCAGTTTCGCAAATGGCCCCTGGCCCGGTAAAAGGGCTGAAGTGTACATGGACGATTCCAGCCCGGTTTCAGGAATTTGGTCACGTGCCTTGTAACCGTCAAATTTAAAGTCACGCATGGGGCAACTGATGAATTTTCTTGTTTTGGTTCGAAGTGAAGGATCATTTTAGCTCTAGCAAGTACGGAATGGCATTTTAAAACAAAGATGCAAAAATATTCCTGTACGTGATCATGCAAATCTGGCTACGTTTGCAAGGCAACCCACGCGTCACGACAATTTTTCATCCCAGCAAACTGGGCTGGACCATTTATATTTGAATTTTTCAGCCCGTCTTGCCGAGATCTCGGCAGCTCATCAGACCGGGATCTCGGCAAGCGGGCCAGCCCGCCTTCTCACATAAACGAACCGAGATTTTACTAAAGAAAATGGGCATTAGCGGAGATCTCGGTAAAGAGGGCCAGCCCGCCTGAACGAGCTGGCTCCCCTCATACAAACAGGCCCTCAATTCACCGAGCAGAAATTCACCATACCTTTTACGATAATTGCTACAATGTCACTCTCCTACATTCCCGGACGTCTTCTTTCGATTTGTGGTGAAACAACCGATAGTATTCAGAAGCTTGGGACTTCGACCCCTGTGGGTAGTGCTCGGATTTTTCCGAGTATGCCTCACGAGTCATCATCGATTACTCTTTAATAAAGCCCTTCTTAAAATATATGACGTCAAGGCTTTTAGGTTAAATTTCACGGCATGGTCTCATTTCTTTGCCTCATAATTCCCAAGGGAAATCTCGATGCAAAAGAACATTTCTACTTCTCTTGTGAAATTTTCGGAGTCACATTCTAATATCAAACGTACTGATTTCCATAAGTCTAGAAGTAACATAGATGAACAACAAGTGTTTTGCTTATACCCACCTTGTAGCCAAGAAACACCATCGAATGGCGGTCAATAATCAATCTTGCCAATGTGAATCATCATTTGTCATCGTATTCTATCACTTTGGCATGACATCCTTAATATATATTCGAGTTTCCGCAAACATTTCGTCACAACGCGTCATCTGGTCCTACAGTTGTAAACTGTGTAATTGACCACTGTGAAAGTTATAGAAGACAGAGAACAGGATACAGTTCATTTAACTAAGGGTGCGTTCTTTTGGGGCTATTCCGGAATAGGAATACTCCGAATATAGGGTAATCGTGTACTTTTGGGACCAATTCGGCAGATGCGTTCTTTTGGGAATTGGTATTCCGTGTATTCTGTTATTCTTAAACCGGAATAAGAATAACCGGAATAGTCCAAAAGAACGCGCCCTAACTCAATTTTTTTATACAGAATGGATAACGCACGTGCAGAGTAAAAGCGTGCAAAGCGATCGTTGGAGCCAATCAATCCTCTTGAGGCCCATTCTCGTCCCCAGAGCCCTCCGTTTCTTTTGGTCACGCCGTCGGCGACCAAACGAAAAGGAGGGCTCAAAGAATTGAGGTCCGTTCACACAAGCAAAATGCTTCCTTCGGTACAGACGAGGCGTCCCTCGAATAAAAAGCGGTGTAAACGGAGGTCTGCTGTCGCTTTATTAATTCATTTCATATCGCAAACGAAGTGTATCACATTTCATAAAATCTATCATATACCCTTAAACTCGGCTTTTCTTACCATCTCCTTAATTAAAAACTTGCTAACTTCGAAAATATTTGAGAAGACTGATGAAACCATTTACTCACACAACATTAAACGAGCGTTTTGTATTCGTTTCAAAGTTTATTGAACTGAAAATAACCACAAAAACCCGTCAGTCATCATTCAAAAATACAAGTTCCATGTAAAAAGGACATGCTTTATTATTAGGTAACAGAATACTTAGAGCTATGAAATTGTAAAACTGATGTGAGTGAAAGGTGTTTCTACGTAAAAGATACTAAAAATACAAACTCTAAACATTAAATAATACGGCAAAATAAAATCTCCAAAATTTCCTAAACCAAGTTGACTCGTTGTAGAAATCAGTGAATCCACGTAGTACCAGACCACGAGTTTCACAACAGACTCCTAAAACAAAGTGTCCCGAGTCTTGCAAAACATTTAAATATCCTATACAGCGATCACATTTCCCTCAGGAGGTGAAAATCGCGCGCAATCGCGCGAGGGAGACGAACAATCGCGAAAAACAGACGGACGAGGACGTTAAATTTCCACGCGCGAACTATTTTTGCCAAAAGAGAGAACCGTTCTCTCTGTTGCTCGTCTCACAAAGCAAACGTCTTTAAATCTTTCCTGAGAGAAAGGAAGTGCCGCCTATGGTATCCTAATATCTATAATTCAATATAAACTTGACTCCGTGCTATCAAGTTACACATTTCATGCAGTACAAAATATGAATTCGTTATACGTGACTTTTCACTTTCAAAAAAAGATGTCATGTTCAACATAGTTCAAAACAAATCAACGACTGGTGCGGAAAACAAAAGAAATCGGATTTAAAGGTCGAAGTTCGCGAACACAGCAGAGTTCTTGTTGGGATCTTTACAAGCCAGTATAAAGAAATCCAAAAACGACCAGATAATATCAGCGAACTTTCAGGAACTGGACAAAAAGTGACCAACACAAGTTTCGCTTCGTTTTTACTTACTTGATCAAGCATGCAAATGATGACAATAAAGGAAATGGTCACCAGTTCGTTCGACAAAGTCCCCTAACCAGTGCAAAGCAAGATGAAAATATAAGCGTTGATCAGTGACACCTTGAAGCAGGGTTTCATCCACTAAACTAAAATGAGGTTAACACAGTGTCGACCACAGTAGGGTGAAGTGACCTTGAAAAGTCAAGTACAACGAAAACAAATACTTACCTCTACTCGTTGTATAATCAGTTAAACTGTCCGTGTCAATACATTGACCACAAATGAACGCGTTACTTTAATGTATGCGAGTACATTCAGGTTTTGTGACTTTAGTCACGCAATCATTGAGCTATATTTTTCTCTACCTTAGTAACGACCGTCACGCTGTCACTTTATCTCTCTGGATTTAGAATCCATACTTCTTCAAAACTTATCTACTGGTCAACATTAAACAAATTATGTACAACAAAAGGAACTAAATGTACCACAGCAGGCAACTGACGCGAAAAAGATTCGCGCAAGTACCCTTCGAGAACTTCCACTGTACTACTTGTGTCTTCAAGAGGCAACAGACAGGAAAACAAGAAGAAAATCCCGAAATAAAGGCAAAATGTACAAAGCACTCCCCGCTTTTGCAGTTTACACGAGCAAAATACCCTAACATTTATTACGAAACTAAGAGATGTGCGAAAAAGAATGCCTTTCGTTACAGGCGTTGTTTCGTATGATGTCTTGTTGGACTGGAAACGACACTGATACTCTTACAATGAAGATACGAAATTCTGCCGATTCTCATGTTTAAAGAAACCAAGCCTCACACTCAGTATTCTGTGACGTTGAAAACACAAAAACCTTAAGATTACCACAAATCTCCTTCATAGACGCTTTCAAGCACCACGACATTCAAATCGCAAATGATCTGAGAAGAAAATTGCAATTGCACTTCAGATAGAAGAGTTAACAATGCGCTTTTGTGCATCTGTTGCCACGAAGTTAAACACTGACTTCAGTGAGACAATCGGACATTCTCAGATAGGTAACGTCACTGTCCAATCCTGGGTCAGTAATTGGTGGTTCCTCTTCTTCACATAATTCTTCGGCGATGCCATCGGTTTGATTTTTAGCAAAGTTAATAAAGACCTGAAATTAAAAACAAAATCAATTGGTAAGGAAAGGAAACGAAAGGAAAGGAACTTTCTTTAAGTGTCTAGTCGTTCTAGCGCTGAAGCACTAATTGGGGACACTGTAAATTGAAATTAACAATTAACACAAATCAAGTCAAATGCTGGTTTTTGATTGTTGTAAAGCAGTAGCATATCAACGCCCATCTTCTTCTGCTCTGATAATGCAAAGGGATCTCTACCTTTTGAGTCGTTGGGTGAAATGCTCAAAAGAAGATGTGTGGTGCTTTTTAAAGTGACTATCACCTCAACACGCTTTTCCACTTTATTTGTTCTCCGAAATAGTCCAAAATACATCGCGTTGTTTTTAGAAAGTTTTGATTGAAATTTCCCTTTTTTAGGCTTTGAAAGACGGGAAAAGTGGTCATACCTTGATCCTGGATCCATAGCCAAGCGATAAAGAGGAATGGATTCGATACCAGGTTGACGTCACAAATTAATTTGCATCGCTGTTTTCAAAGAAACATCACAATGCAAAGAAATCTGTGACGTCAACCCGGTATTGAACCTATGATTCCCCTTCATTGCTCGGTTATTGATCAAAGTATGACCACTTTTCCCGTCTTTCAAAGAATATAAAAAGTGAAATTTCAATCAAAAGGTTCTAAAAACAACAAGATGTATTTGGGACGATTTCGGAGAATAAATAAGTGGAAAAGTGTGTTGTTGAGGTGATAGGCACTTTAAGACGCTATACAAGGTGGTTCTATCTTTTGAGTCTGTGGGTGAAATCCAAACGTGTGACCATTCAAATGAAAGCTACTGAGCAGTACTTTCCTGTGGTGCTGTTTATTATGCTGTACAAGGTGGTTCTATCTTTTGAGTCTGTGGGTGAAATCCTTAAGTGTGACCATTCAAATGAAAGCTACTGAGCAGTACTTTCCTGTGGTGCTGTTTATTATGCTGTACAAGGTGGTTCTATCTTTTGAGTCTGTGGGTGAAATCCTTAAGTGTGACCATTCAAATGAAAGCTACTGAGCAGTACTTTCCTGTGGTGCTGTTTATTATGCTGTACAAGGTGGTTCTATCTTTTGAGTCTGTGGGTGAAATCCTTAAGTGTGACCATTCAAATGAAAGCTACTGAGCAGTACTTTCCTGTGGTGTTGTTTATTATGCTGTACAAGGTGGTTCTATCTTTTGAGTCTGTGGGTGAAATCCTAAAGTGTGACCATTCAAATGAAAGCTACTGAGCAGTACTTTCCTGTCAGTGGTGCTGTTTATTACGCTGTACAAGGCAGTCACTTACACCATACACGTCCAGCGTGTTTCTACACTAACCTCGTTTTTTTTTTCCTATTTGTTTTCATATAATCGAGATACCTGATCGAGCGTTGTCTGTGAGACGGAGTAGTCCTCAATATCGAAAATCTTGCGGTTGGCTTCAAGGTGTCCAAAGACTTGGGAAAGAACAAGTCCTTGAGATGGGAATTGATACTCCAGCTGAT
>OX421457.1:30044926-30047426 GCA_949126865.1 Montipora capitata | reverse complement strand
CCAAAACAAAAAAATCTAAGTCCAAGGATGAGGCAAGCTGGCCGTAAGATCAACCAAACAGCCTTACTTTTTGATTGGTAAGGCCTGTTTCGTTTCACGCATTTGAATTCGAAAGCTTACCTGTGGGAGGTTAAAATAACTGTCCTTCCTTCTTTTACCATTCCAGTGATGACATTCCACAAGAAACGACGAGCTTTAGGATCCATACCAGTGGTCGGTTCATCCTGCAAAAATGCAGCAAACGATTAGGATATTTCAATACTTCCTTTTAAAGAACTTTCATTAATCGTGTTCATTTTTAACTAATGATATCAATCAACTAATTCTTGTATTCTTTTTCGAGTAAGGCTATGATCCTCGCAGTTATGAACGCAATTGCGTAGAGAAGCCTGAAATTTTCAGGTTTTCAACGGGGTTTGAACCCGTGACCTCGCGATACCGGCGACATGCTCTACCCAACCGAGCTATGAAGCCACTGATGTTGGGAGCTGGTCATTTGTGGGTTCTAATGATGAATAAATCAAAGAATGAAATGATACATGAAATGAATCTGTTTTGAACTGCGGATATGAAATCAAGTGAAGATATGGTCTTCGCAGTTATGAACGCACCGACATCGCGAGGTCACGGGTTCAAACCTCGTTGAAGTTCTGAATTTTTAAGGCTTCTCTACGAACTTTGTGTTCATAACTGCGAGGATCATAGCTTCACCTAATTTCATATCCGCAGTTCACTGTATTCATTTCATATATAATTTCATTCGTTGTATTCTTCTTGTTCAAAAGTAAGGGATAGTTGCATTGCGTGAAACATGATGATTTTACGGTCCGAATGAACGAAGCTTCACAGAGAGAGTAGTTTTTCAACTGAGCCTCCAAAATGATTTTGCAACAGGGCGTATACTTAGTTTTGCGGCAATCAAGCAAGCGTGATTTCCGTTCCAAGGCCAAGAAACAGCAAGCATGACTGCGACGTTCCCTTCGCATTAACGACACCAGTCTAATAAAACAGAAGACCTATAACATTATTATTCAACACATAGTGACAATGTTCAAATATGGTCATAGCGCGCGCAATATTCGTCGTGCGTACTCAACAGATATCCTGCGATACACGTAATTTTATGTGTCGCGGAGAAAAATGGTAGTTTTTCCAGCTTTTTTTCCCAATAAACGTAGAAAATTGTGCTTTGTCATCAATGTGTTGAATAATAAAACCATTATCCTGCGAAATCGCGTGGAATATCGCCTGATTTTAGCCAACTCGGTCTAGGCCTCGTCGGCTAAGTATCAGGCGATATTCCGCGCGAATTTCGCAGGATAATGGTTAAATATAAAGCACTTACAAGGAAAATAACTGGTGGACTGCCGACCAATGCCATGGCTGTTGACAGCTTCCTCTTGTTTCCTCCACTGTACCCCCCTGCGCATTTGTTTTTGTACTCCGTCAGATTCATCCGTTGAATAAGACGGTCAACAACCTGTGAGTCAAAACATCGCTGAATCAGTCTTTATGTAATCCATTTAGTTTATGAGGTTTTTGCTGGGCTATAGGCCCATGTATCTACACTGTTGTATGAGTCTCATTAGTACTGCAGGCAAAATAATCCTTTGAGTTAAATGATCACACTCGAGGACCAACAAAAAAAGACTTCACACAAAGACGAGAAATGAAGACCAGACTGATTAAGTACTTGAATGAAGGGGGCAGTTTCTAAAAAAACTGTGGTGCTGCGTCGGTGGGGAAGTAGTATACAAAAATTTGGTTTTATCAACGGAGTTGATAAAACCAAATTTTTGATTAAGTACTTGACTGAAAAATTGTCGAACCTGTTTAATGTCTTGTTCAGGAACTCCTCTGAGCCTTGCATACAGTTGGAGGTGTTCAGCGGCTGTTAGGAGGCTGTCAAGCCCGTCAAACTGAGGACAGTAACCCATGGACTGGTGTGCCTTGTGGATACTTCTTAAAATGCTGAAATATTGGAACAAAAATTGGAACCAATAAGCAAAGTGGAAGTCCAATTACTGCAGTGAGACATTTTGAACGGTTTTCAATTGAGTGTCGTAAAACAAATACCAAAGTTATTACTTCGACCAATCACAGCAAGTGCAAACATCGCAACGAACCAATCAAAATTGAAAGAATTTCATGTATAGATTGTTTTCGCAGTGAAATGGGCCCTTTGCAGGATAGTGATCACACGGTACAAATCCGCCATACTGGGACGCAAATTGCGCTCTGGGACATCTAAAACAAAGGCTAGTTAATCTTAATTTTCTTTGTTTTAGATGTCCCAGTGGGCAATTTGCGTCCCAGTATGGCGGATTTGTACCATGTGATCACTATCCTGCAAAGGACCCATTCTTTTGGGAATTGAACTGTACTTTTTTTGTTTTAGTATATGCAAATATGGCTGCTGGTCACATGTGCAAACATACTATCACTCTTTTGTTAGAGTTCTGGTTAAGGTCATGGCCAAAAGCAATTCCTAAAACGACAA
>OX421457.1:30007426-30042426 GCA_949126865.1 Montipora capitata | reverse complement strand
GCTAACCATGCATTTTTGAGAGATAATTAAGCTTCAATTTGAGAAAGAACGCCATACATTGCTTTGTATTTTAACACTTTTTATAAATGTTATTCATCAATTATATTGAAAAATGCGTGGTTACCCACAATGTTCTTTTTGGATTTCAATAGCACTTGTTAAGATCTAAATTTACTACATAATCATAAACCGGGGAAAAAATACCTTTGAATTAGTAGGCACCGTCAAGAAGACTAAAGTATGCTCTGGGGAAGTTTTAATTGCAAAGAAGCATCACTACTCTCTTATCTGTCAAACGAAAACGCAAGCAGGTGTCCCAAAGTCCGCTCACGCAGGACGGAAATCTGCCGTGGAACAAAAGGTTCCATGCTAGCTTGACTCGGTTTGACAGATAAATGCACGCTCAAGCATAGGTCAACCGTTAAATAGCCATATTTACCTTGGTAAGGTTATCCAGCCTCAGGATATCATCGCTTTCTCCTCCTCTTTCAATGCGCTGTCTTTCTCGATGCACGTCGTCGTCTTCTTCTTCGGGGCGAATTGGTTTCAGTGTGACATTAACCCGACTGTTTAAAAAAAAAAAAGTTACGAAAACCCTGACTTAAAAATAAAGCCAACGCTAACGTAAATTCTACTGACAGGAGCTTATCAAGCTGAGCCTCTATCTCCCATACTTGACCTAGTCAACCCTTTCTCCAGTAGATCTATTTATAGAACCCCTCCCTAAAAATAAATCTACTCAGGAAAGGGTTGACTCGAGGAATGCGAGGAGATGATACAGGCTCCACTTGATGAGCTCCAGTTACTGATGAAAACAAGCTGTTGATGCTTATACTTAAACGGGACACCTCTCAAATTAAATATGTCCAACTCAGTACCAGAATTCCTGGACATGAGTGTCGACAGCTGTAAACTTTAGTAACCCGCAAGTTGTCAATCAAAAATCATCCAAAAAAGAGACAGTCACGACTCGCTTTGAAAAAAGCGCTGGTACGAATTCGGAAGTAGCTAATGTAATAGACATGCGCAGTCCAATGAACCAACGCACGTGACCGGTAAAAAGCGCGGGAAACATACAGGCAACCATAGAATTTCGATTTTGCTTCTCACTGATTTCCATGACGACGAAGAATTTGGTATCACTAACTATGAAATCCATGTTCATGTCGAACATGATTTTCACTTCTTCAGGAGGAAGGGTTAAAATTTCTCTCCCCATTTCGTAGCTAACCAGATCAAGACAAACTGAATCAACGTATGCTTTCTGTGATGACAATAAATAAACAAAACAGGGGACAAAGTACATACCTCTTTGGGAGAAAGAATCGGTATTCGATCAAGACTGTCACGAAGAAGAACAAAAATCCTTGGATGATCATCATCATGATGTTTCTACCTGTGATGTCCCAACTAAACGGATCTCGCACAAGATTTTGACCTGAAATGGAAACAACATGGTTTCAAGAGGTGAAAAGAGGACGTTTCATCAAGCAATGACTATTAAAAGTCGCTAATGATTTCTGTGTTAATAACCTCTACATTCTTTCAACTATTGACTCCAAGGAGTGAGTTTTAATAAATTTTATTGTGTAACGCCCCCATCAGAAGGGGGTGGTTCACGAGTCAACCGGTTAACAAATTAATTACAAAGCAACGACGAGGCCGAGTAGAGAGTCGAATGAAGACGTTCTGTTTCTTTGGAAACTGTGGGAGAGAGGACACTCCGTGAAGCTTACAACGACTGCGGTGCATTTAATTCCTTGCAATCCTGGACAAAGAACTAATATTACCATCGCAAAATTCGTACAGGAAATAGCTGTGAGAGACGCTTATTGGAACTCAGAAATGAACCAATACATCAGTACACTATTTAGTGAACCCGACTAACATCATCACTCACCAAATCTTTGGAAAATATCCATGAACTGGTTCTTGGCGAGGTCGACAAGTCCACGTCCCAGGCAGAAATGGGGAAATATCAAGAAGGCTTGCTTTAAAATGTTGTTGACCGCGACAAGATCCTACAGTTTAACATCAAAATATTAGCATTCTGAAAAACTACCGACCTGATCCTAGAGTTTTAAGATAAGCAAATGTATAACCATTCAAATGACAGCTAGTGGGCAGTGCTTTCCTGTAGTGTTTTATATAATGTAAATATGTTTTGCAAGGTGGTCCTAGCTTTCGATTCGGTGGGTAAATTCCTGAAAGTGCGGCCATTCAAACGAAAGTCATTACGCATTTCCTTCCTGTGGTGATCGATACCATACTGCGTAAGGTGGTTCCATAACCTTTCGAGTCTGTGGGTAACATGCTGGTCTGACAATTGACATGAAAACTACGAAGTGGTACTTTCACGTGGTGTAGATTTAATGCTCTATACAAGTAGATATTGAATTTCCACCCACATTAAATCGAAGGCATCTTAATGTACAATTTCTCTCACCGGATCGTCATAGAAAAATTCCAAAATGAACGTAATAAGGGTGGTGTTGATTCCAATGAACAAGTTGACACAGATAAGCACGATGTAGGCCGTACTCGACTCCTTGAAGAGAAACGATGCTGGGTACATGAGAGGGGTGATGGACCACCTTAAAATATGAAAATGAAATAATCAAGGTGATGCCTCTAAACCCATTAAGAACTTGGGAGTTGAAGCACGAACGGACGGCAACAAGAAGTAATAATAATGGCAATGGTAATTAATGATTGATATACCGCACATATTACATAGTCTCATACGGTTTACAATTCTTTCCCTGGGGTGAGATGGAACGTCCACATTAGATCTCACCCACCCACCCACCCGCCCACGCATGAACGTGAAAGCAGACACCACAACAAGTGCGGTCTTTCCCTCTACTGCGTACACTTGATTCATTCAAATGCAGTCACTTTGCTCCAATTTTTTGGACAAATAAACACCATCAGAGTGAATGCATTTCATAATAAAACTATGTACAATCAAGGCAGACGCGAATACAAAACCCGTTACTTTCAGTTACCGTTGGTTCCTCAAATTGTTGAACGTTGAAACATTGGTCATCGAGAGTTACGTGAAATAGTTCGCTAAAACCTGAGATTTAGATTAGCTTAAGAACTTGTCTACCCACACAGTCACTCCAGGGGGTACGTCTCTGCCAATAAACATCTGCTATGACCCCTCTTTCCCTTCTTGCAATCAGCATGTGGGTTCTTTTAACGCCTCATAAAAAGATGATGAACTTGGTTGACCAGGCCTATAGTTTATCTTCGTTTTCCAGGCCAAATATAAAATCAATCTATTTACAGCGTCATTAAAAAGGCAACACTTTCTCCTTCACTACATATATTTAAGTTCTGAGTGTTGCTGAGATTACAATCTGCCCTACTAACCCAGTGGCTCAGTTGGTTGAGCACCGGGCTGCCATGCAGGAGGTTGTGAGTTTGACTAGGCCGGACCAACACTCAGGGTCTTTAAATAACTGAGGAGAAAGTGCTCCCTTTGTAGTTACATCCGCAAATGGTAAAATTCTTCTCGGATAAGAACTATAAACCGTAACCCCCGGCCGTCTCACAATACTTGATCATAAACTCTGTGGAACGTTAAAGATCCCACACATACTATTCAAAAAGAGTAGGGCACGGAGTTTCCGGTGTTGTGGTCTGACCTTTCCTTCAGCAATGTGGTCGGCTTGGCATAATCTTCTGAATGGACTACTGATCGATAGAGCGGTTTTCAAATGAGTGTCGTAAAACCAAAACCAAAGTAATTACCTTGGCAAATCAAAAAGGACGGGGACGAACCAGTAAACCAATCAAAACTCGAAGTAATTACGGGTCGCCGTCACAAAGCGCGGGAAAACGTGCACGCACAAGCCACGATTGGTTTTGGTTTCACTTATGGTTGGTTGAAAAAATGGCGCGAGAACTTTGAACCAACCAGTGAGTGAAGTAAGGCAAAACCAAATTAATTCGCTAATTACTTTCGACACTCAATTGAAAACCGCTCTAAGACCCCATGAAAGCAAAACAGACAGTAGTCAAATTGATGGAGTCCAAGTGCTGAAACTGGTTAACACTGGTAAACACATAAAGAGGGCATTCTTAATTTTGATCCCCTTTAGTACCTTACCCATAAAGAAGAAGGAGCAGGAATGTCGGTGGAAAGTTCATGGCCGATGTGTAGGAATCTTCACCAAAAGCCAAGAAAATGATGATGCAACAAATCGCCGGGATTGTATAGTTGACCTGAAAGATAGGAAAAGATGCATAAGTGAAGAATTACTTAAATAAATGCAAATTACACTGGCCTGTCATGATGGGTGAACAATAAATTTAACCAATCGCAGTTCGACGTAAATTCTCGTGAAAGGCAACTGGCAGGAAAACGCCAGCGAACAAACTCGCAACTGACTTTTGGTTTTCATTGGTTAAAAAGCCGCGCGATTATGTAGCCAATCTAGGCGATGTATACATAGTACTGTAAATTACAGCAGTGGTGACATTACTTTCAACAGGCATCTGAAAATCGTTCCCACATGAAAATATTTTGTTTTCTATGCCGCAAGAACTTCGAGCGAAAAGGATTTCATAGAGTGCCATAGAGTGCCAAGTAAATGCAATCTCCGAAGCCTACACTTACCAAGTCCCACAAATACGTAGACAGCCAATAGATGTATGGACGCACACCGCTAACCAAATGTAAATGCTTGGCTTTGCACTCGCGTTCGGTGACCAAGTAAACCACAAAACTAGCTGGAACGAAGGACAGCGCAAACACCACGCAGATGGCAACAAGGACGTCTACAATACGGTTGTAACTGCAAAAGAATGATAGGACTAAATAATAATAATAATAATAATAATAATAATAATAATAATAATAATAATAATAATAATAATAATAATAATAATAATAATAATAATAATAATAATAACACTTTACTGAACACCATAGACGAGGTAAAAAGATATTTCTTTGAAGAAAAAAGTTCAAGCGTATCCTTGGGAAGTGGCAGCAATCTTGCACAATTTGTAACTTCAGGCAAACCACCCATAATGGGGCTCGCATAATCCAGCAGGGTCCGGATCTTTGTAAGAGGGCTAACTAAAAAAGTAAATAATTACTGCAGTCACTAGCACAACAAACGATTTCACTTACAGGCTCTGCTCACTGAGTTGTTCCTTAGTGTAATTCATTGGATGGTTTGCAGTGATTATACCTGTTAAAAGTATGAATAAAATTTCATTTATATGCCAACTGACCTATCAAATGGTCGATAATATATCATGTGCATTGACTTTATATCGATACAACCTCCTTACTAGTGTCCGGTGTTTTATCAGATGTAAAGTCAGTGCACGTGACATAGCTTGTTTTTCTTGTATGCTAATATTTGAACCTTTCTTTGGACTCCCGAGGGGCACCCCCTTTTCGTAGAATGATGAGGCCGTCCAATAAACTCCCAGCACGTATGTAATAGGGTCCAAAAACAGACCGGTTTTCATGTAACTATTGAAATAGATTTTCCTGACCATTTGTGAGCTGCTGAAAACTATCCTGTTTATGTGCTCACCATCTCCAGGTAATTAAGCACAACAGTGAAACGGACCCTTTAGGTGGAAAAACTGCAAGACAGTCTCACCAAATTGAGAAGCATTTAATCCTTTAGCAGCAGCCTTGTTTCTTAAAATCACGTTGGTGAGTACATTCAAGAACGTCGGAGAAGCATGGTAACCTTTGGTGTTGAACCAAGCCTGTTCAAATAAGAAAAATATATATTTTTAGTGTTATTCTGCTGCTTACTTGTGCATGATGGTTTTATGTCCAAAATCAGTGGGTCAAATCGTCAGGTATTGGCATTCAAATGAAAGCCGCAGAGCATTACTTCCCTGAGGTGTTGTTTGTTATGCTGTACAAGATAGATCTATCTTTTGAGTCTGTGGGTGAAATCCTAAAGTGTGACCATTCAAATGAAAGCTAGTGAGCAGTACTTTCCTGTGGTGCTGTTTATTATGCTGTACAAGGTGGTTCTATCTTTTGAGTCTGTGGGTGAAATCCTAAAGTGTGACCATTCAAATGAAAGCTACTGAGCAGTACTTTCCTGTGATGCTGTTTATTATGATGTACAAGGTGGTTCTATCTTTTGAGTCTGTGGGTGAAATCCAAAAGTGTGACCATTCAAATGAAAGCTACTGAGCAGTACTTTCCTTTGGTGCTGTTTATTATGCTGTACAAAGTGGTTCTATCTTTTGAGTCTGTGGGTGAAATCCTAAAGTGTGACCATTCAAATGAAAGCTAGTGAGCAGTACTTTCCTGTGGTGCTGTTTATTATGCTGTACAAGGTGGTTCTATCTTTCGAGTCTGTGGGTGAAATCCTTGAGTGTGACAATTCAAATGAAAGCTACTGAGCAGTACTTTCCTGTGGTGCGGTTTATTATGTTGTACAAGCTCAGGATGCTTTTATGCTCATAAGTGCGAATGACATCACATAATTGTAATCATTCAAATGAAAGCTTCAAACCATGCATTATTTTTCTGTGACACCGGGCACAATTCTATTTAGAGTTCTTCTGACTTTTGAGTATTAATTTAAGCCAAATTCATACTTGATAACCTGACTGGATGGCGATTTGTACTGATTCTTAACCAAAAAATGACCTCTTACTTTTGCATTATGTTTCTTGATTATTCCAGAGCGAATGTTGTCTGGAAAATTCCTAAAGTTATCTCCAAAACTTACTGCACCATACCTGTGAATTAAGTCAAACAGATGAGGACAAGGATAAAACAGGTTTTCATGCTGTGCTTGAATGAAGCAAACTAGGGACACTTGGTGACTGGATGTAAAAACCCCATGCCACAATATCATCCAATCAGGCCCCAGTTGTTCGAAGGGTAGGATAGCGCTTTCCTCTGGATGAATCACTATCCATCAGATACTCAATTGCTTTTGTTAGTGTTTATATGCTGGATAGTGATTTATCCGGTGGATAGCGATTTATCCGGTGGATAGCAATACCCACCTTTTGAACAACCGAGGCCTGATTTATAACAAAAAAACAATTGTGACTAGCTCAATCCCGACCACACACGTTCGCCACAAATTCTTATTGGTTGATTTGAATGTTTGTGCCAGTCGTGACAGGACACAATAATCACACTGGTAACGACTTAGCAGTATTCTAATTACAACTACCGGTAAGTACAAATGTAGTCAGTTTCAGTGACCTCAAAAGGGGATTTGGACTAATGCTGAATCACCAAAATCTACCTGCGAGGGGAAGAGAACACCTCCCCCCCCTAAAAAAAAAGAAACACAACCTACATAGAATGACACTGTTACGAGGGGGGGGGGGGGGGGGGAGTTCAACCCAACGTAATCTGCAATCAACAAAAAATGTTTGTCATACCTTCTCCTAATGAATTTGCCATACGTTTTTAGAAGATAATCCGTCATGTTTCGCCCAGTCAAGTTCTGTAACTTGTCTCCGGTGAACGAGTCCCATTGAGAGGGTTTGGGTCCTCCAGCACTTGCAGGACATTGAGCGTTTCCAGTTGTTTGACAATCGCATTGTGCTTTGCTAACAGGTTCTCTGGGACGGTCGCTGAACAGAATTGGTTTTCGTTGACAATAACGTTCTAAACAAGTAGCACCTACAACAAGAGGACAAAAATGCAAATGTGGTAACTGGAATGATGACTGGAAGAACATCCACTGTATAAGACACACAAAACCAGAAGTGGACTATACACAATCTTGGTCAGTGATTTCACCCATATTTTACAAAAGAATATTCCCTTCAAGAGTATCTTTTCTTAGCAAAACAGATCTGATGACACCCTGGCATATTAAAAGGAAAAAACACTGGTTGATATCTAGAGAGGTAATTTATTTCTCTTTTGGAGCTCGTCGAGAGGGTAAGAAAAAACATTTTAATGCACTGTGATACATCGCACTGCACAGGAATCACAGTACCGGAGTCCACTTCATTTCACTACACTACAGACAACTAAATGGCATTGCACTGTACATTGCTGCAACACATGATGTTCTGGCAAAGCAAAGAAATTCACTCTTCTGCACTCTCTTTCATTTCATTATTATGGTACATTTGTATTGCATGCTTCACATTCTAGAATCGTTAGCCAGCATTTATCGGCCGCAACACTGATGTACTAAGCATCTCGTGATGACAATTTTCGTTCAAAAAACATAAGGCCAATCTTTTCACGGTTGGTATGAGCAGCCACATCCCCACCCATCAAATACAATCTTTAAACGCTTAGAGACAGATTGTCTTCTTACCAACTCCAGGGTACTTTACCAACATGTGGGTCATGTTTTCAGTCAGGGCCTCGCTTGAATTGTCGAAGGAGAATGGCAGATAATGGACATTAGGTTCTTCATTTAAGAACATGTCAGTAGTGAGTTCCAAAGCAGGCATAACAATGGAAGGTCTGATCTTAGACACCCCCATGGCGATACACACAAAAATAGCGGGCAAAAGAATCTGTAAAGTGCAAAAAAATTATATAATTTTATATTAAAGGGGTAGTGTGACGCTATTTTAGTCAAACTTGAAAAAAACTAAAAGACGTCTTTGGATCAATGAAGACCATACTAACTATGTGAAGACCAAAAAATAATGCTGTAGTTTTGTTGCAAATAACCGTTCAAGTAAGTACACTGAAGCTATTCTTTGTTGTTTGCAGCCAAGGGTGGAGGGAATGATTGAAACTTGAAAAAAAATGTCCAATTTTTTCAAGTTTGGAGACGGAGTCTTCAGAAAGTCGCCAAAAATTAAATATGAATAGCTCTTTGTGCCATTAATATATTTCCTATCTCGTCAGTGGATTGTCTCGAATGTTGTATTGAGCTAAATAATTTAGATTTATCTAAAAAGAATTGGTATGACAGTGCCCCCTTTAAAGTGCATATAAAACACTATTTCAGTTTTGCCTTATCCCTCAGCCACTATGTTCAAAGTAGATTTGGCATAGGAGGGAATATCCCCTGAACAATTCCCTAAACCTTTTTTTAAACAATAATATCCCCTTCCCAGCAATGGTTTCCACAAAGGAAGGACTACTACTTCTCATTGTTGGCTCTCACATCTGTTTACAAATCAAGTATCTCAAGTTGTAATTTCTTTATTCTCCTAACTATATATGATTGAGTGGTGAAATTGCAAGGGGAAATTAGATGGTGGTCAATTTCAAGGGGTTAAAATCTGCAAAAAACTGAAAAAAATCACATGAACTTAAAAACATTCTGAAAATTTTATTATTCACACAAGAAAATAAATATGAGAACAGGGGAATGTGAAGAACTCTCAAATGGGTACGTGATTCAGGAAAAAAAATATATCTGGTTTCACACCTGGGAGATAAAACCTTTTCTATTTCTCCTTGCATGATGGAATCGCTTTACCAAGAGCGCCAAGAACTGTGTCTTGATAAGCTTCAGACCACCTAGCTTGTTGCCAACTGCCTCGTAACTTCCATCTGTGCTTTCAAATACAGGTGGCATCTCGGTCATCTCTTCTTCTTCATTTCAAGTTTAAGAACAAAAAAAAAAACTTTCATAAGAAAAGAAGAAAAAATGCCCATTCCCATTCCCAAGCTAGAAACCCTGCTTTTAGAGAGCCATATGTAACGCAGACAGCAAAAGTAAGCAAAAGCCGTGAGTTATCAACACGAAACAAATCTCTGTTGAGCACTGTCTGCACTGTACTTGTCTAGTTGCTGTTAAAATTAACCAGCGCTCATTGTGTTCTGCATATTTTAGCTGTAAAGATAAATTATCCCAAGCTCGGCACTTCCATGCTTTTCCCCCATTCACACACAGCACCTATATACCAAAAGCTTGACAACAGGCGAGTTGATACTGGGATCTAAGAAGGCCATAAGTGTGACAAAAATTCAAGTCAAAAGAGACTTACTTGATGTCTTAATGCATTTGAGGGGGATAAAACTAGACTTGAGATGGTACTTTGGCTTCTCTGGTCGTACTTCTCTGCTTCTCCGTTCACATTCAAGTAAAACTAGGGCATACTTAAAGCCTATCAACCTGCCTAATAGTTTTAATTTCCCTGCACTTGATGCAAATTTTCACGCATTAGACGATGGCTGCATATTTTTGGCTCCAAAAGGCCTGTGTACCATGGTTTTGTTCGTCATTTGAAAACGAATATGACTGTGACATCAAACATTTATGTATCAGAACAATGTGTCCGTGAGTGGTTGATGTGGCCAATGTGGGCGTGGAAACCTCTACCACATGTTGGGCACCAGTGGGTGGGTGCTGAATGGTATGATTGGGCTCATGACACTCACTCAAACCAAATAGCAGGCCACACTGGTGCAGCTACTATGTCATCCCTATACCCTGATTCAACCTTCAGGTGGCTTACCATCATCAATATCTTCGTTCGTTTCAGCTAAGAGTTCGCTTCGATCACTAAAAGGGCTTTCGCTTATTCTCGAACTGCGCGAGCTGCGCCTCAACTGACTACGAAAACTCGGCCGGCGTTTGGGCATCTCAGCGGATAGCTTGTCTGGTGTTTCCATGGAACAAAACATAAATAAAGATAAAATAAAAACAAGACAGCTTCAGTCAAAGAAAATGGGACAAAACAAAATACCTTCAGTTACATAAATAAAACTGTTTAACAGAAAAGGAAAAACATTGAGTTGGAGACACCAGTGAAAACAAAAGGGGGGCTGCGCTCCTAAGTTTTTCTCTGTAGTTGTTTTCAGTTATAACTGATATCGTGCAAAATCGTTGTGTCAACACTTTGCATAACTGATTAACCAACAAATGAGATATAACCAGGGTTTAATATTTTTTACTACTTTGAGTAATGCTTTTCAGTGAAATCTTTTCTTTCATTTTCACAAGTGTGAAAATTCAAGATGGCTGACATATACTTGTCGTGACGTGGCCATCATGTCGTGTGACATGCCATGGTCTAAGCAAGTTATAGAGTTCAATACCTTCTTCTTCGACATCTGCCTCCTCAGCAACTTTTAAGAAAACCTGCAAACGAGATAAACACAGTTTCACCAAAGCAATAATTATCCAAAAACTATGGCTTAAAATAATGTCAAACAGCTTGCCATTGATAGTATAACCAAAAGACAAACGCACCTCTTCTAGAGTAGTGTCTGATACGCCGTAGCTTCCAATGTGCAGATTATCCAGGCTTTTGTCCAGCTCTTCAAAAAGATCCTGAAAGCGACCCTCTCTTGTCATTTCTGCTGGAAGTACGTAAGTCAATTCGGATCCAACGTTCTCTGCCAACTTAGCTGAGGGGATGAAGGATTTGATGAAAGAAGTGACCATGGGCTCGCTGCAGTAGACTTCAGAGTCTTGAAGGGAGGGTACTGGGGATGATTTCAATGGAATGGAATTGAGGCTTCCTTGCTCTGAGGCATCAAGTGAATCCAAACCAACTCCTACAAAGTTGAAAAACACTGGTTGAGGCGATCTTCTGGTGTTATCGCCCGACTTCCCATCGTATATCTCTTGAGAGATGCAACAATCATATTGAAACACAATTGGAGACAACAGTACGTTTAAATAGGTCGTCTTGATATTTCTCTTGCCATAAGCAAGTTCGGAAATTAAAGTCATAAGTGTTAAAAGTGGTTTTCAATTACAAAATCAGAACCACATTTTCTTTGGTCAGTGACAACACACGCAGACTATCAAATGATGATGTATAGTAACGCAAAGCGACTACATGCAGCTGGAACTTTGCTTGAGAAAATGCAAGCATATAGGCCACAGTTCATTTTAATGGTATTGCTTTTTACTTGATTCAAACGCAATACTTGCAGATCAACAGCCAATTAGAATAGCTGCACCTACCTTCATCAACAGAGCTTGCTAAAGAAGCAGGAGGATCTGTGCCTATGCCTTCGAGTGCAACACCCTTTACTGTACGCGCAGTGCCAGGCCTCTCTTCAGGGGCCTTTTTCGTAAGAGTTACATAGTATCCATTGCCATAATGTCCCTTAAGAAACAATGATGTTCCACAGCATTGGAGCTTTCCCTTTGAGATAATGGCAATTCTATCACCCAAGATGTCTGCCTCGTCCATGTGATGGGTAGACAGCAACACTGTGCGTCCTTAAAACAAAAGAGTGGGAGGTCCTTTCATACCGGTATTCTTCACAACAGTTCACAATAATTGGTTGCTTGGTGTGAAGAGCAAGGGACATTTCAGGGGACATGAGGTCCCTTCTTTGCACAGGACAGTTGAATACATCACCATTATTGGATTTCTAGGGGGTGGGGATGGGGTTCATTCTTGTTGCCTTTGGTTCGGCTTTTTACGGATTTAACTCCACCACGCTTTGTAAATAGCCTTCTGCCAGTTGGTGTTCTTAATAATGTTTCAGTAAAGTTTGTTGTCTGTTAAAGGGGCAGTGTCACGCTATTTTAGTCAAGACCACAACTAATGATGTAGTTTTGTTGTCAATGACCACTGAAGTGCACTGAAGCTATTTGTTGTTGTTTGCAGCCAAGTATGGAGGGGATGGAAATGGATTGAAACTTGAAAAAATTGGCCAGTCAAGTTTGGAGACATTGTCCTGTCCTGAAAGTCACCAAAAGTTAAACATGAATAGTTCTTTGTGTCATAATTATATTTCATGTCATCTCAGTGAGTTGTCAGGAAGGTTATACGTATGAGCTAGAGTACTACATGATTTGGACTTTTACCCAGTTTGACCTAAAAAGAGGAAATTTAGCATGACAATATCCCTTTAAGTTTCTTTCACATTATTAAAAGTGGGGTGCCTGTGAACTAGCTTGATAGCTAAGTGCACTTTCACTATAAACAGCGCATATACATTTACATTTTTTACCACCTTCTGAAAGCAATTACTTTTCTAAGCTTCAGAATTTTAAGATGGCTGCTGAACACTTCACAAAGAAGCCTACTTAAAGGGGCCTGTTTAAAGGGTTATTCAAAGCCTAAATAACTCAATCCAGTTAAATTTAACAATAGGGAGCTTAAACACAAGACGTTTTTGAGCGACAAAGGCAAATGGAAGTGAGCTGTTTTCCTCTTTAGCTTGTCTTGACAAACTGCATCACATTTTTCACGTCAATGTTTAATGTTCCTTGCAAAAAAAGCACAGAGCAGCAATGGGGAGCCAAATCCAGAGGCTTATGCAGCATAGGTCAGAGTACAGAAATTACAAGAGGTGCCTGCTAATTAATAGCATTGATACTGCTGAGTATCGTTTCTCTCTTAAAGATTACTATTTTATAAATCTGGAAGAGACTATAGCCCTAGTGTACAAATTATTGTTCACTTCTGGTTACCATCTGTGGCTCAAAAACGCTTCACCGGGTCCCTGGGAGAATACCCTCTAGAGGGTAAAGGAATGACGATGTTAAATAAGGTGTACCTTTAACTTCCTCCTTGAATGCCCCTGATTATTCAAAGCATACACATGAATGGGATAATTTGTTCAAATTATTGATTTTCTAGATGTTTTTGCCACGAATTGCTCAGCTCGTTGACACTTTAAGCGATCATACAGTATATGATCTTATAACATAGATTTAGTGAGCCAATGAGAATGCCAAAAAAAAGCAACATGCGTGGTTGAAATTTCGATAATAAACGGTATCCTTACTGTACATGTATTACCAAATGTAACCATAAATTATTACAGTTCTAAAATGGGCACAAAAAACAGTCTTAGAGAAAGGTTTACTCAACCTGATCAAACACAGAGTGACAAAAGTGTATACTGTGACAGTAACATGGTGTCACTATAGTGTATAAAAGACAATATGACTTCCAAGTTTACCCAACTGGGAAATGCAGTGACTTCTCCTTCCTTACCTGGTCTGTATTTTAGAAGCAAATCCCATATTCCTCTTCTTGCATATGGGTCCACTCCTGCAGTGGGCTCGTCCAGAATGACAACCTTGGAGCCTGCCACAAATGCTAAGGCCACCGAAAGCTTCCGTTTCATGCCCCCAGAGAGATTCATGGATAATTCGTGACGCTTGTTCTGTAAACCAACGTCTTCCAAAAATCTAAAAGAAGAATTATTAACACAAATTGCCTTTGAAATTATCAGGCAGGTCATTTGTAAAAAAAATATATATATCTATAATTAATAGTAGATTAAGGAGAGGAATCTGGACAACTGATTGCATGAGTGAAAATGTGGTTCAGCCGGGAATAATAACTGATATAAATGATTATATATATATGAAACTATATTGAGTAGAAAAACATTGTCATTACCGCTCCATTATTGTTGAGCACTATTCTGGATTAATCAGTGTGGAACTCACCTGAAGTTATATATATATATATAGTAACCATCGTTTTAATGCTACAGTACTGTTTCGTAAGGCACAAGTACCACACTCATCAGGCAATTTTAACGACTCTTTATTATTCTATATAAACCGGAAATGGCAACGCTCAACAAACGTAATGAACTTGTATCGACTTGCAGGCACAAGCGAAATTTTCTCCTTAGGTTCAATCGCATCCTCAACAACCAATCATAAATTTACAAATGCTTTTTTACTATTGTTTTTCAAGTTTGAATCTTGTAACGATCACGCTACTGATGTATACAAACACCAGCGATGCTACAGTGTACATGGAATTTAACTGATGAGTGGTCCAACTCCTTGTTGGTCTACGAAACAGACCTGTATTAAAGTCCATATCAAACTATATTGAGTAGAAAAACATTGTTATATATATATATATATATATGATGATGATCACGTCAGCATTTATTATATATATTCCAGCCATTCTGACAAACCCTTGGATTAATCCTTAAATTTGCAGTAGTGGTCAATATGTAGTGTCTCCTCACATTTTCCTTGCAATGCTTGCAAGCATATTAAAAATTAAGAATTGTGTAAGGTAAATTATCACACCAGAGTACAAAGCATCTTGTCGTTTGACAAATTCTCCTTACAAGTTCCTTACGAAAGCTAACAAGAAAGGATCTTAAGAGTCTCACTCAGAGAAAATTATAAACAGAGGCTTTACTTACTTCTTGATTTCTTCAGGGATTTCCGACTTTGCCATTCCCTTGAGCGATGCGTAAAACCACAAATGCTCTTCCACAGTCAAATGATCAAACAGCACATTGTATTGCGGGCATATTCCAAGGCTCTTCCGAACCAAATCAATATCCGTTCGGATGTCGAAGCCATTTATGATGGCAGTCCCAGAAGTCGGCGGAAACAGGCCAGTTAGGACAGACATAGTGGTGGTCTTTCCAGCGCCATTATGACCGAGAAACGAAGTGATTTGACCCTCGTAGAGATTGAGATTGAGCCCGTCCACTGCTAGTTTGTTGCCGTCCTTGTAAATCTAAAAAAGCACAGTGAACCGAACTTACCACTAAAAGGATTTTCTTTTGAAAATTTGTCAAAAGGAAAATTACGATGTCTTATTTTTATCTTGTGGATAAAAAATTTTGTACCCCATTATTCCTTTCTTTCCAGAGAGTGAGACTTATAGATTTTTCTCTGGCTAACGCCAGACAAGTTTACTTGTCAATGGGAGCCACTTTACAGAAAAGGGTGTTTTCCTGCACTTCAGGCCAACTGCATGTACTTTCCATGTCTTCAGATTGGCTTATTTGCTTGCCGCATCAGCTATGATTGGCAAGTGGATTTTGCTCAATCCACTCAAATGAAAACCTCTTGACGCGGGTTTTCCCTTTCTTCTTAATTAAAACATTCGCAAAACACAAACCGAAGCACATTTTGCTACCTGCAGCCACAATACAGCATACTCTTACCTTCACCAAGTTTTTGATTGAGCATCCTAAGCGGAGATGAGTAGGTTCTTTATCTGTCAGGCAATCTCTTTCAGAGTTCTGAAAGGAGACTTCATCCATACCATCCGACTGTAAACAGAATGTCAGGCAAACATTAAATCAAGTCTTGTTTTCATCAACCATGATAACCACGTCTCTACAAATAACCTTTACAAATGTCTGTCCTTCAATCTGCCCTTACTGCCAGCTGAGAGCATACCAACCACCACACGTTTTTTTTTAATTTCCGGCTGATTTTTGGATTCGAAGGATCTGTATTTCAGCAATTAATGTGGGGTGAGCGTTGCGTGACAGTACACAAGCTCTGCATAGAACTTAATTCCATTCTTCAGTGATGCGCTCTATTTTGCTATTGCTTTTATTTTCCCCAGACATGGGGATGGTGCAATGGTGAGATCATTTGCCTCCCACCAATGTGGCCTGGGTTGGACTCGGTGTCATAATTATGCAGGGAGCTTGTTGGTTCTCTACTCTGCTTCAAGAAGATATCCTCTGGGAACTCCGCTTTCCGTCTGTTCTCCAAAACTCACCTACGATTTGATATGATTTTATTTTTGCACAGCGTAACCACTTAGTGCTCATTATCAACTTGAAAGGTGCTCGCCATTTTGAAAGAGGCTGGTCTAAGTTCTCTTACCATGCCACCTCCAGATCTGTAGGAAACTGCACCATTTCTCGAATGGATGTCCTTGCCTTCCTGGTCACCAGGCACATGAGATTCAACAACATTTTTGCTGGTGGTTTCACACCAGTAAGACTTTTGAAAGGGGAAGTACCACGGTCTTGGAATACCATACTGACCTGCAACAGGTTAAGAAGTGTCATTTGGTCAAACATCTTTTTACTTGATTTGATTTGACTTGATTTTATAATTTTATTGCAATCATTCTTTTAATTAAATCGATAAGCAGATAATGTTACCTACAATGTAAACACACACACACACCTATACAGTAAAAAGATGTGCTTCCAAACTGTTAATTTTTTTTTTTTGAGAAGAAACTACTTTACTCTTGCCACTCCTTGCCACTCCAAAGAGGGAAGTTCAATGAGGCATTCACTTCCTGCAAGAAAGCTCCCATTTTGCCTTAAATTTCATCAAAAACCCATGTAGAAAGTACATAAATTATCAGATGCGATACCAATTTTGAAAAGAAAGTTCTCCGTAGCTATTCTTCTATGCAAAAACTTAAACTGAAATACTTGCAACTTGGATTTACAAGTGCAAAGAAATGGCAAATTATATATGTATTTTGCCAATATATATCACCTAAATTTTGCGATGAAAGATCTGACAACCATTTACTTTGACTTTTGAGTGGTATAGAAGCCACCTGTTGAATAAGGATGTTATACATGTAAGCTGTCTTGCAGGAATCCGTGGATGTTAATACATTTTCTAATATGTGTGCGCCTGTGTTCCTTTGTGCCTGTTCACCATTCAGTAATCGTTTTAATTTTGAAACCGCTCTCACAACGCTTTGATACTGGAGAAAATTACTTTTCACAGTATATTTGGCCTTGTATATTTTTTTAATAGCAAAAGGGAAAAAAGGTTTATTATCAATTCATATCAGAGAATTTTGCCATATTGGCAAATGGAAAGGATCTAAGGGCTGTTTTTTGGAAGCTGAGACGTGCCCAAATTTCAAACAGTTCTTTGGCAAAGAGGTCGACCCTCTATTTCCAACGAGGCAGCATCACGCTCATTCAAATTTCCCATGATTAGTACATTAACATCATATCTTTTGAGAAAGAAGTCTATAAAGAGTTTCCATTTCCCTTTGTTGTTAAAATCAAGATATTTCTGGATCCATTTTGCCGGCAAAAAGTGGTCAAAACACGTTACCAAAAGACGATGAGTACTGTGCATGAGTTACATGTAAGGTAACGTATAAATAGTTAAGTTTAACAACATGCATGTCCACTCAAAAACCCTTCAATGGCCTTTTCCCTCCCAAGAGCGACACTAAGATTTCACTCTGTCTAATTTTACTTGTCAGTGGGGGACGCTTTATGGGTTTTTAAGGGTTAAGAATATATAAAGGGAGTAAAATTTCCATTACTATTATAGCGTGGCTTTTACAAGGCCACGTCATATCAAAGCTAGGAGCAAACCCTTATCTCAACGAAGGCAATAGAATATAACAGAGTAGTTAATTGGTAGGGGTGCACAATCTGCATAGTCAACTGGAATTCCACAGAGCCAAGTTCTTTTTTAACCAGTCTATAATAAGTTACAATGTTCTATGCGACTCATCAAATGATTAACAACTCACATTCTCCACAAAATCACACCGTCACTGAATCACATAATCATTGCCATGATACTTTCACAATTCTGCTCTATTTTCTCTTCATCATGAATCACAGAGGTATAAAAAATGTCATACACAATTCTGTTTGCTACAAAGGTCATTTGGAAGGTCATTATAAACTTTGGTTGCGGCAAACTCATACCTGGCAAAACAGCTTCAATGTACCAAGTGAGCACGCCATAAATGACTGCGTCAATAAACATCATTGTTATTACAAAACCCAAACTGAAGCCATCGCCAGCCACAGGACTACTAAACAAGTTGGACCACTGGGCACCCACTCCCTGTTCCTCATACCGAGCTAAATAGTTACAGCCAATGCCAAAAGAAGTTGTCGACATCAAGCTCTGGAAAATGAATCAAAACATGCACTACACTTAGGTCGAGCTTTGAAAGTAAGGGTCAGCTATTTTAAAGTTGGACTGTTTTTCTTACCCTCAACAACAGATTGGAAAAAGGCAACCTTGTTCCCAGGGTCTCTCTTCAAAGGAGACAAAAAAGAGAGACCCTGGAAATGAGGTTGGGAAAAAGCTTCAACCACTTATAAAACATAAACTGGTTGTTTTGAAGCAGATGACAAATATCAACCCTGGTAAATAAAATGAAGTGTGAGAAATATTAACTTGAATTGCGATGTTGACAAGAGGACATTCAGAAAAAAATGAGATAGCTCCTTTCCAAGAGTCGAACCCATGACCTGTAGTGTCATGAAGTCTCTACAGTTCAAAAAGTAACCCATTGTCCTCCTCCTTGTCATTGTCACCAATTTTATTGGAACAGAGAAAGCAATAACATTGAGTTCGTCTTACCACAAGGGCCTTTTGTCCTGTCGACATGTACTCCTCAAACCAACGAACCAACACATAGGGGAGATAGCTCATAAAGAATATGATTCCACCACAGGCAGCAGCAAGATTTGCTCGGGAAAAAAACACAGATATCAAGAAGCAGAGCATAATAGTAGACAGCATAAATGCCACCATAAATAAGAGGATGATCATTGCATTGCTATGCCAAAGGATCCTTCCAAATTTAAGAACAACAACAAGAAGTAAGATGGTGACAAGCATAAGAGCTGAACTGTTGATGAACCACGCCACCCAGTGCACTCCGTTACTAAGACCCATGACCTGCAAACAAGAAACAACACTTCAGTGTTTGAATACACTGTCTGCCCAAAGTTGTAATGTTTTACTTCCCATTTCAGTCACCATAATAGTATAGAATGTAATTCCCTGAATTGCTTGATTGCAAATTTGCAAATTGGAGTTTGGCAGGAAAGAAAAAGATAAGAGACCAATAATAATTTGTTGTTCTGTGACTGTTACGTGATCTGAAATGGGCTAATGGCAAATAAAGTCGACAAGAACCATTCAGCCTCTTTTTGAGGCGAGTTTTACAGTCTCGCGTTTTTTCCAAATAATAAGCAAGAGAAAATAAGGGTTACAGAGACACGGCCCTTGGCATATGGAAAATTTGACTAACTCATGTTTAGGTAAAAACAAAATGGAAGTGTCATTCCAGAAATGTCTGCATAGCAAGTACAGTAGGGATGCTTGATCACCAGAAATAAAAGTGACGTTCTGCTTATTAGGCCTAATTACACCATGCCAAATTGTTGTGCCTTGATCAATTCGCACAACGTCAAGTGTTGGACTACAATAAGGACCAACAGCTGTTTATAACAATCACAAACCTCAGCCCTCTTCCCTACTCTCCCTCCTTGTCTCTCTTAATGAAAATCAACACTTGGAACTTTACGTTACAAACCATTATTAGTATGTGTAATCAAATGGCGACGAGTGAAATTAGGAAATAATTTCACGTGCGTTTTGTCAAAATTATCAGAATTTTGACAAAACGCAAGTGAAATTATTTCCTAATTTCACGAGAAAACCATTTGATTACCTTTTAATGTCGTGGGTGACAAATTACGCTCACAACCGTAATTGTAAAATCGCTCGAGTACTTTATCCAACTGCTCGGGAAGAATCATCTCCAGGTTTTTCTCAAGGCTATTTTCGTTACACCACTTCTCAAAAACTCTCACCCAGTTAATTGTGCTCTTTCACGTATTTAAATTTTCTGCCGCTTGGCGTGGTGTTTTAAAGATATTTAACAAATAGATTCCATGTTGCCGTGCGTCTGTTCAGTAATAGATCACAGATGATGTCAAAATGTGGTAAGAACAAAAAAGTGGCACACGAGGCGATAGCCGAATGTGTCACTGATGTTCTTACCACATTTTGACGTCTTCTGTGATCTATTACTGAACAGACCCACGGCAACATGGAATCTATTGGTTTTATATAATAAAGAATTGAACTTTATTTGCATAAAAGCTGATGGTGACGTCAATCGTGCGTCTGTCCTCTAATAGATCATAGGCAAGAACCAATCAAAATCCGTGAATAACTTGGGTTATTATATAAACTGATATGTTAAATTTTATTTCCCTTCACGGAAGAACATGAGCTCAACAAGTTGACCTGCTCCCAACTGAGTGGCTTCATATCTCAGTTGGTAGAGAATTGCACTGGCATCGCAGAGCTCATGGCTTCAAATCCCGTGAGGCCACCGGAATTTTTCAGGTGCCTATAAGAGCAAACGCCTTAAATTGGATCTTGCGGTAACCTTTCTAACTAGGAAGGATATTGCCATTTGGTACATCTTACCTTCATGACTTCCTTGAGTCTGCGCTCTTTTTCATGAACCACACCTTTGATTATCATCGCTACAGTGAAAATCCATGCTAATGTTTTAACCAAAGGCATGGTCCCACCGATAAAGCGAACAAACCTAAACAAAGAATTGACCAATCAAAATAAACAGAGACAATTTGAATAAACCAATAAAAATGAGTGATACCTGCAAGCAAGTTGCTATTGGTTTATTGGTTAAACAATAACCCAATAGCAATGCACATTTTTGGGGAATCAAAACAAGTTACCAGAAAACATTAATTGTGCCAAAAATCACTCTCAAAGAGGAAAATTGCATTTTTACTTGTCTTGAACATAGCATGGATAGGGAAACTCCTGCAGGTACACTCCAGGTTCGTCAACTGACTCATTTAGCATTAGCTTCATCAAAGCACGGTCAATAAGATCTTGAAGGTAAAGAAAACCAAAGTTAAAGTAGCGCCTGTCACTAAAGCTGTCTGCCGGGCCTGGTCTCCAGTACCTGTAAACAAAATTAAAGGAAAATTTCAGCATGGTATTTATCTTTTCAAAGATAGAATGGATGGGTTTCCTGTGTGAGTGGGGTTGGCCACAGGAAGGGGATTTTCTAAGCTAATGTTTTGTTCTCGACAAGTCAAGTCTGGATTAAATTGAATGGAAGGACAGTGCTTTCGAAATGAGTAATAATAATAATAATCATAATAATAATAATACTTTATTTAACCACATAGAACACCTAGGGGCTGGAGGCTCGTTGTAAAATGTACCTAAACTAAAAATACAAAAGGAAATATAAAAAAATAAAAAATAAAAATTTCTTTCCCCTTTCTTTCTCTTTTCCAGCCAACCACACGTAATGGAGATTCTGAATGTCTATTCGCAGCCAATTTAAGGCGAAGTTCTTCAGAGCGTAAAGAAACAAGCTCCCCAAAGTGGCAAAGCTAACGTAGTTGACAACAACAAAAGTCAGGCAAAATCTTTGAACTTTGTGTCAAATGCCTTAGAAGTACCAGCTAATCAACAGAATTTAGGGCCACTGAACATGTGCATTGTTATGCTGCAGTGTATGCTTTTTTCTTCACAAGCTTCCAACTACTTTACATATGTTTGTCCTGTGTGGCTGATCTCAATTCTTGCTTTGAAGAACCAAATCTCTTTAAACTCAAGAATACACATTTGCTTAAGGAGGTGCAAACTTTATTCTTGTAACTCTTGAGAAAGCCAAGGAATATTACAACGATAACTACTTTACTGAAAGAGACAATTCAATGGGAGAGGATGCTGAAACAGATCAAGGATGTACATCAAGCAACTAATATTACTTAGTCAAAGCCTACTGTACTCTCAATAACAGAACTTTTAAAGTGTTTAGCCTTTGGTTAGGTCCAATGAATGATGATGCTGATCATTCTTTTAATAACAAGCCACAGTAGAACCCCCTTTAACGGCCCTATCTCCCTCAAATACGCAGATGAGGCTGAATTTTAGTTCATGCCACAGATCTTACCATCGGCGAATTCTATTTGTTCCTGGTGTGAAATCCACATCTTGTCGAATTTTGTATTTAACAAATTGCGGCATGTCATTTGAGTCACCAGTTGATTCAAACACTAAACCTAATTGCAGAAAGAAAAGGGGTAATTAACTGTCATCAGAAGAAGAATAAGCTGAGGCTTAAGGCTAAATCAACGCAATTTAATTAGAACAATATAAGAATTGGCTGACCAATATCAGCTGGGAGACCAATTCACTTTGTTGAGAAAAGCACTGTAAGGGGATAAAAAGATCATACCTCCACGGAGAGATCAAAAAAGCATTTTACGTACCAGTACTGAATTTTAAAATCATGGAAATTTAAACTGTTTGTGACCTGGGGCCTGTTTCTCGAAAGTCCCGAAAACTTTTCGGGCCCGAAAAGCCATTTGTGAAACTGCCAACCGCTTTTTTTGGAAAGCCGATCTTTTGACATGTTTTCAAGATAACAAAAAGAAAAATAACTGTGAAGTTTGACGACTTAAATCCTCTCCGTTCTTGAGATACAAAGGGAACTGTGACACCCTCAAAATGGCCCGTAAAGTTTCGGAACTTTCGAGAAACGGGTCCCTGTTTAGTATTCCAATAGAGAGGACCTGGATAAACGATTCAACCACATCGCTCTCAAAACCAAGCTGGAAGGCAGTGCGGCCTATTGGTTTAAGGGTGCTTGTCTTGAGCTCTGGGATCCCAGGTTCAAGACACATTCTGACCACTGTTTGAATTTGTTTCTTGAAAAGTCCCTATGGGGAGTGGTCAATTAAGTATTCATTGTATTTTGATATTGTAAGCTAACTTAGGCTCAATTGTATTGTTCCCAGTTTGCAAGTACTGTACTTTTACTTTGAGTTGGTTTGGTCGGTTCATTGCATATATTTCAAAAAATTGTTGGAATAAATGTGATTGCATTGTTTTTCACTTCTGCATTCAGTGGTTTGGAAATTTCGCATCCTATCAGAGGAAAGGGAAACCTACAATGATTCATTATCAGGGGATGGCGCCATGGTGAGAGCACTCGCCTCTCACCAATGTGGCCCAGGTTCGTTTCCCAAACTCGGCATCATATGTGGGTTGAGTTTTTTGTTGGTTCTCTACTCTGCACCGAGATGTTTTTTCTCCTGGTACTCCGGTTTCCCCTCTCCTTAAAAACCAACATTTGATTTTTTGATTTGTGTTGATTTGTTAATTTCAATTTACAGTGTCCCCAATTAGTACTCCAGCGCTAGAACAACTAGGCACTTAAATAAAGTTCCTTTCCTTTCCTTTTTCCAGAAATGCATGCAATTAGATGCACACACAAAGCTTCCCCTTGCTATTCTCCTACAAAATACTTTATGAGAGTTGGAGATCATTGTGGTTCAGCCACAAATTATTGCAAAGAAAGCCTGATTTCAAAACTATCTTAACTACATACTAAATGACCAGTTTTAAGCCTTGATTTCACAAAGACACCAATTTTCACGTACTTCAATTTCCACTGTTCAAATAATTGTTTTAGTATAAATACACAGGTGATTATTTCAAAAAAGAGAAAAAAAAAACTTTTCAATGCGAAATCATCTTCAACTTACAGTGGCAAAACGACTACTGGCAGCCACTTTGTCCGTCGAGGTGATTATCAGCTGATAATCCGAGATAGCGAGCCAATGAGAGCACGCGATTTTGTATAATCACCTGTGTATTTATACTAATTTATAATATTATGTTCTATAGCATTATCATAAATACTTTATCCAGAAACCACTTACTGGCAATAACTGGCGGCTCTGATGTGTTGATAGCACGTTGGACAAGCCTTTCTTCATCCTCATATCCCACAAAGTATTCATGATCTATACATGAGAAAACCTCCACCACCGTCTCAAACAGGTCATCCAAAGTTTGGAGGATTCCACTGACATTAAATGATGGAGGCACAAGGGTGATGGTATCATTAGATAACATGCCTGATGTGTTATTTCTGATCCGTGATAATTTATCAAAGCTATCAGTCAATCTCTCTGTCCAAGATTTATTTGAAGACAAAGTGGGGACCAGTTGACACATACTCTAAATAAGTGAATAGATATAATTATTTGCAAGGTCATTGAATACTGTGAAAATAAAAAGGAGAAACTTCAGAATACCCTTCCTCTTGACTCTTAAATTCACCCCTCAAAGGGCCACCTACGTATACAGACATAGATAAAATTATTTTTTACCCAGTCTACCAATTTTACTCGCCAATGGATAACCCCCTCGTGGCAAAAGGGTAAAAATAGCAAAACAAATCTCTTGCTGTCTCAAACCTGAAGTCTATAGAGAAAATATTACATTTTGGCGAGTGGATGTACTACTTCTGCAGCCCAGCAATTCTGAAGTCTGATTTGCTTGTACCCAGACATCTGCTGTTTCTGCATGAGCACACCCGTGAGACCGGCCACCATCAGCAGTGCATCACTTGCATCAGTGCGTAAACAATGTACTGTTACACCACTTTTTAAAAATTGCGTAACATGATAAGTTCACGAAATTCTGGCCGCTTGCCACTTGAAGAAGGCCAATATACTTCCGCTACATTTATTCAAAGAATTGAAATGCACAATTGTGAAGATGACACCGACACATCACACAGAGTGAAAAGTCTTTAATGAAAGCAACCTCATCTAAACTCCGATTTCCTCAAGGGTAGGCAAAATGACTGGTTGCCATTAAACAAAGAGCACAAAGTATTCTTTTGAGGTTTCTCCTTGCAGTGTTAACCTTCCCATTATTGTTGAAAGTGTTGTTAAAGACTTCAGTTTTACAACAGTGTTTTGTGAATTTCGTAACACCCGCAAAAGTGCAAGACTTGATCGTCTCCTGTTGTTTGCGTTGTTTGATTGACAAACAATGGTTGCAAGTGAAAACTCAATACTCGTTCGAACGGTGAGCAATATATTTGCTTTCTCTTGTGAATGACCAGAGCCGTTCTCATGGATACCTGTTATTTTTGAATGACTGCTTGAGGAAAGCGAACAACGCCCAATTCCGTTCTCACGAATCACTGTTACTTAAGAACGACTCCTTAACTCGTGAGAATGACTTCCCTTTCCATGCTCACGACGACTTCATGGCTACTTCACCACTTCACGCCTCAGAATGACTAGTTGTTAGGAACGTTTCCGCGCGAGAGGTCACAATTAGACACCCTACCCACTGGACCCTACATCCTACAAACACCTCCTTTGGTCCCTATTAAAGCTGAAAAATTAAGACTCCAATGCCAAACCTTAGGTAAAGGTCTCTTCAGTTGGTTTACAAAGTCTGTAACATTCTTGTGGATCATGTTGGAGTTGTTAACCCACCACTGAGCATACTCATTGATGCGACCAATGCCTGACAGTTCAGATTTAATCTAAAGAAAGAAACAATACAAATTGCTTTGTAAATTGGAATTGCACACGCATTTTCGTAGCCACAAGTTTTGTTAAGTTCACTTAACCAATACTCTTATAAACTTGGTAGCTTTTGAAGCGGTACGCCCCTTAATAATCTTTAGAGTCTAGGTTTAAAATCTTGAGGTGTGAAAATTGCACAGATGACAGCAGCTATACTGAGGTGCAGTTTATTATGATGCATGAGGTGGTTCTAACTTTTGAATTTGTAGCTGAAATCCTAAAGTGTGACCATTCAAATGAAAGCTGCCGAGCAGTACTTTCCCGTGGGTGAAATGTTTTAGTTCAAAGTTACTGAGCACTGCAGTTCAATTAAATGATGCTGTTTTTTGCACGCAGTATTACCAAACTAAAATGGGGTTGAAGTCGTACCCTCTAACTGTACAGATATTATTACCTGGCTGATGATATTTTGCGTGAACTGGTTCTCAGGAGTGTATAATATTTGGCCTTTTAGGAAGACGGAAGCTAGCTCCACAAACCCACTATCGTAGTTTGGCTTGCCAGCATCTCCAGTCACACCACCTGCACCTAGTACTAACGCTCTCAAATAACAGTGGCATTTGGCGACCGCTGTGAACAAAGAAGCCAAATCATCTTCAAGCTGCATTCTTCATTTTTAGTCCCCTGGCATTAAGCCAGCTTTCACCCCTAAAACTGACACTTACAGCTGTATAGATTTATGGTCTAACACCAAATGATTTTTCGCAACAATGGGAGGTCCCATTGGAGCTGAAAGGGGTTAAGATATCCATTAGCAGTGACAATGAAGCAAAGGTAAATTTCAGTTAAGAAGCCTCTTTAAATGCGCTCACTCTTTTCCCTATGTAACACTGAGGAGGGAGTACTACCCTACAGAAACGATTTGCCTTCCAACTCCTTGCAATTCATTCCAGATCGCAGCACATCAACTTAAATTGGAACAAAACAATCAGATTTGAATTGCAGCAAATTCTGATTCTTACAGTGTGCTTAACCAAAAGATTATGAAGAGCAAAACCTCACCAGGTTTGTAGTAACAGAAACGTTTGTTCGCTATGGTATCATCAAAGCAACAACCAGTCTGCAAACACTGATCCTTTGAAATTCCTGGCCAGCCACAGTCAACACGATCATCAGGGTTTACAATGGCGCAGGTGTCTGTTGTGAAACAAAACAAAATGCAAGAAGAAATAACATCAATCACATTTTTAAGACCCTTTCCCCAACAATCATGAACAAAACTTTAAAGTGCATATCACTTCAACATGCTTCTCCAGTTTATTTATTCCCCAAAATCATCCAAAATACATTGTATTGTTTTTAGAACCTTTTGATTAAAAGTTCACTATTTTATTGGCTTTGAAAGACGGGAAAAGTGGTCATACACCTGTACTTTGATCCAAAACTGAGCAATGAAGAGGAATGGGTTGGATACTGGGTTGACGTAATAAATTAATTTGCATCATTGTTTTCAAAGAACTATCACAATGCAAAGCAGTCTGTGCACAGACTTAACCGCACCACGCATGAGTGACCCAATTTTGATGAAGGCAAAGCAATATATCCAACCCATCTCCAAAGGGAGGGAGGGAGGGGAAAAACTTCAACAAATTGCAAACAGCTAGTTGATTTACTATAGAAGACAAACTGCCAAGTGAACCTTGGACGGCTAACTGAGGTTTTTATAGCTAGACTGTGTCTATTAAAGCAGCCAGTTGCACAGGTTCTACTATGTAGGAGGTATGCATTACACATGCTCTTTAGCAGTAATGAATGAGGCCTTAACAGATTTGGCCAATGCAAGTGTATGTTATAATCTGAGATCTACAGCTGTAGGAACAAAGTCTTTATGTCCTCGTTTTATTTACAACAAGACCATTGATTTTATGACCTTGAACGACCGACTACAAAGAACACGAAGAAAACTATGGCAACATGAATAACCCTTTTAGTATGGTCACGTTCCATTAACCATATTTTACTAATGGGGCAGTAAAATCTCATTTCATGTCAATGTTCCTTGGTATGAACATAATTTATTTAGCTTTTAAACGCACAACGCAAGGCGTAATAGAACAAGACAACAGACATATTGGCATTTTTTGAGGGTAACACTGCCTTGTGGCTGGTTAGCCTATGGGACTTCCGGATTGCGTGACATAGAACAACCTCATTTATCTCACCAGCACTACAAGCTGAGTGGCAAACAGCACGTGCTGGATCGGACAAGAGTCTTCATTACCGAGCAATGTACAAAGTTAAATGAGCCAGCAAGCTTGGGGGAAGTCGCTGCCCAGACTTAACCACCACAGACGCATGCAAGGCACTGCATCCCACATCATGATGTTTTCAAAGAACTATCACAATGCAAAGCAGTCTGTGACGTCAACCCGGTATTGAACCCATTCCTCTTCATTGCTAGGCTTTGAATCAAAGAAATTGACTACTTGTCCTGTCTTTCAAAGCCAATAAAATAGTGAAATTTCAATCAAAAGGTTCTAAAAACAACACAGTGTATTTGGGACGATTTCAGAAAATATTAATAAAGTGGAAAAGTGTGTTGAGGTGATAGGCACTTTAACTTACAACATCTGAGATTAATACTTGCAAAACTGATTGGAAGATGTTTGTGACAGTTTGCACTTTTTCCAAAGGAAATGTTGGATTAAATGTCTCAAGGAAAAAACTGGATAAATGGATTGGATTGTTTCCAATCAAGTACAGAATAAGAAAAAATAAATAATTGTATACTTTATAATACTTATAGATATCTTCCTTCCAAGGCCAACAAAAAACAAAAATACACAGGGCAAATTCTTTCAAGCACAGCTGAGAAGTTGAGCAGGGACAACCCAGAACAACTTCACCTGGTCAAATCAGACTTGAACACCAGAGCTGTGGCATGTGAAATCCAGACTGACCAGACAAAATCTGTTTTGATGTACCTTTGCGATTTGTAGTGTTGTAATTAAGGTCAAAGCAGGATTTTGATGTTTTGTTCTTGCCACTGGATCTTGAATCTGAAACATCAACAGCAAAAAAGCGCGACAGCTGTGGCATGCTCGCTGACAGCTCATTTAGGTCAAAGCCACCAACGAAGGTCTCATTGGAGAGTCCACATGCAGCAGCCAATAAGCCCACAGCACCTCTGTATGGTGCACCAGTGTTGCTGCCATTATTGCTGCCATTCACATTGTCACCATTTTCCAGTCCAGGTACTCCGCAGAAGGTTTCCCTGAAACTGCGATTGCGCTGGATGTCTCCCATGAAATCATTGTAGTCTCCGGACAGTCGAGAAAAGGATTCCAAAGCTTGTAGCTGAAATTTGATTGTTAAATTACTATAAATTAAGAAAAATTGCTGGCTAATAAAATCACCTGTATTTTCTACATGTCTACACATTTTCCACATAAAAAAATCCCACCTTAGGAACCCAGATCTCTCAATGTAATAGCCAAAAAGTAATGTGAGATGCCAAACTAAAGAGGATCAGTATCATTAAATTACATTGCTAACACTAATATCGATATTTGTGAGGATACAGGTTAATATGATTATGACAATGAAAGTGAAGATGAAAAAGGTGATGTCGAAAATAATATTCTTGTGATATCCTTAACCTCAAGCAGTCCAATAGGCTTTGCACTACAAACAAAGTTGACAAATTCAGCAGGACAACTGGCAATCATGGATGTTCATGCATGCATTTTGCACCTAACCATGCAGTAGCTTGTTGAGTGTTTGAAGTTTTGTGTCCTTCTTCCTACTTCCCTTTCTCTTCATTAGAAAGTGTGGCTGTCACAGTGCATGCAAAGGAGCATGCAGGCCACATGACTGGTTTCCACAGGTTTCTAGCCAAAAGAACAATGCAAGCCCCTGGTCTTCCACTGTATATATGCATTCAACCTCTCTTGAGCCGGGTACAAGTAGTACAGATGTCACTGACTAAGGTTGCATTGCACTGAACCACCCACTGGAGGTCAAACCCTCAATCAGGACCTTTTTAACCCATCGAGATCCAAACCGGCCGAAACCGGCCAGACTTAGTATTTTACTCTGTCTAACGCCAGACGATTTTACTCGTCAATGGGGAACCCCTGGGAGTCAATGGGTTAATAATGTTACAGTAATTAATGATTGACTTACATCTTCTGTAAGATTTCCCAAGTCATCTGATAATGCTGACAGAAGCCTGGTTAAATTTTGTCCATTCTACAAAACGGAAAAAAACATTTTTTTAATCAATAACAGACACACAAAATCCACCCATAGCCTTCTTTTGACATTTTGTTCAGATTCATCCTGAATGTTGAGAGACCGTGAAGTTTTCCAGATGTGGTCTTCGACTGGAGAACCAAACAACAGATGATACAACAGAAACAATGCACCTGGCCCTGATAACAAAAGAAGCTATGTGCACAGGTCATAGGAACCAATGAAAATAGCAGCCTGGAAATATAGCTACAGGATTACTCTGAATGGGAGGTCGATCAGACACTCTAATGAACTAACGAGACAATGTTAACAAGTTCGTTTATTCATTTCCTTTGTTTGCGTCCTCAAAGGCTTGTCGACAAGCCTAATTTTACCAGTAATTACCTATTGACACCACATCACACAAACCATAACTGAAAAGAGGTGGAACCTGACAACTGGAAAGTTGAGCCTGCAGCCAGGTCAAGCAGTGTTTGCCTTAACGCCGCATGCTCAGAATCTTTGGAACTCTTTTAGTAGTTAGAACTTGTTGTGTTGTTCATTTTGGTTGTTACATAATTATACATGTGCATGTAGTTTCATTGTATAGTTAAGATTTCAACATTAAGATCGATTTCACACATGGGTTCATTTCATCCACACACCACTTGAAGGATCACATCTCCCTGATAAACTAACATAAAACAAGGTTTACCTGATACTCATCTGTGTTGGGCCATTTCAGTTGATTTTGTACCTCAGTTCCTATTTTACCCAGCACAGTGCTATTGAGATTGCACAAAGCTGTTTTCACCTCAGTCTGGTAAAAAAAAGAAACGGAAAAAAAGGCAGACAAGTTGAAAAAAAAAACCGTGACTGATTTATTTTATATGCAAAAAAATCTTTCAGGTATCATCTGTTTGCCTGTCCAAAAGACAAACTACTCAAAATGCATTTGGTATTGATCCTATGACAATGTATGGATTACGTATTGGAGTACTTGAAAAAATGTATCAGGTTTAAACAGTCAAATATGTTTTAATGGGGTTTTAATTTTTTTTTACAATAATATTACTGTAAATCAGTAAGATGTAGACAATCATTCATCACTGTGTTTCGTGACTCTAGCTTAAAACGAGGCTGGCCTCCATCAAGTAATGCATTCTGATTGCTGAACAGTGCATTCTGATTTTTGTTAATGAGGTTGACACTGTGAACTCACAGTGCATGTACACATTGACATGTCTGGGTGATTGAAAAAAAGATTCCGTTTATTTAAATGAGGAGGAAATGTGGAGCCAAAACATTTGTTACACACCACATTTGGTCCATTTAGGATTTCTTGAAGATTAAGTGGTGAACTTGGATCACAGATAACCTCCTTCAAAGCTGTTCCACTGATTACTCCCTGTGACTGTAAAAAATAACCACCAAGTATAAATTATAACAAATATTGTTTCAAGTTGAAATTTTGAATTATATGGTCGGAAAACACTGTATACGATATTTATCACAATCTTTACAATTCACAATCAAAACTCTTAAATATAGAGTGGAATTATGGAATAATAATTATTGTGATCCATTTTGCTGACAATTTTCTCCAAAAATGGATCGCAGGACTGCATCAAAATGGCCAACAAATCTAATGATAAAGTTTCATGATTAAACCATCCATCTGTGTAAACACTGGTCCTGACTAAGACCTGGTCGCAAGAGATCATCCAATGATTACAAATCTCGTTGACATTTTAATCTGATACAACGTATCAATTTTGTATGGCTTTCTGATGAAAGGGTTGCGATAACAAATGACGACACCTCTAAGAGGTACCATATGTTTTTTTTTAAGCGTGATAGAAGAGCTGTTCAAGTTTTGCTGAAACTCACAACTTCAGCCTAGTTCAATGTATAGATTTGTGAAAATTATAGCCTCTGAAGGAAGAGAGGATATTTATTTAATCATGCAAGCAAGAAGATTCTGAAGGATCATTTTAATTTTCATGAGTAGAGAAACACATGTACTGTATACTGTATGACTGTTTCATGTAGTTACATGGATAAAAACTCTATAAATGAGCTCATATAATTATGGTAAAATTACAATATGCAGATGAAGCTTTCAACAAAGCAGGAATAATTTCATACCCTTAAATTTCGTGCAATTTGCATCAAAGCCAGAGCCACAAGCAAATTTGCTTGCTGGTCACCAAATGATGATCCAGGGAATGGAAAAATGTTGAGGGGATTACTTTGAAGCCAAGGTAGTGAACCTTGTGGAATCTGTGAAAAAGGCTGAGTTATTGCCACAATCTGAAAAGAAGACCAAAAAAATCATTAACTTAATGTCTCAGCACCATATGAGTCGCAATACTGTAACCTACCGTAAACCCCTAAAGACAGATGGATTTCACACAGAGTTGATGCAAAAATACTAAAAAGGGGATGACCTGGATTTCAATAATACAAAAACATACAGCTGTGCACGTACAGTACCAAACTGAGTAAATCTTTTCCCTGCTTAAAGAGTGATACTTAAATAGATTTTACTGTCTATAAAACATCAGTTGATTTTACTTGTCATTAGGGCAGTTCAGAAGTCAATGGGTTAATAACCTCTACCTCCACTGAAAATCTATGTCCCCATTAATACATAATGATTTATTATTTAATTAACCCTTTGATGCCTAAACCGGCCGGACAGTATTTTACTCTGTCCAACGCCAGACTATTTTACTCGTCAATGGGGAATCCTCAGGAGTCAATGGGTTAACCCAATAATTCCTAGGAGTGAGACTTACTCTGTAGACCTACACGTAATGCCAGACAATTTTACTCGTCAATGAGAGGAAGTTTAGCCGTCAATGAGTTAATTACATGTAATCCTTGATTAAATTTTGAACCCTGGCCCAGGTTGTTCAAAGCATGGTTAGTGCTAACCAGTGTTAAATACCATGGAAATCAATATAGGTTTTGATATCTCTTAACCTAAATGGTTAGCACTAACCAAGCTTCGAGCAACCAACCCCTGATGATGATGACAATAATGATGATGCTGATGATGACCACAAGGATAATGTTGATGATGAAAGTCACGGTGGTGAAGACAATAAATAGTACATGTGAAAAAGAACATCTCACTTGTTGCACATTGACTGTGCTGTTGAGGAGCTCAGTTACTACTCTGGGGCTAAGATTTGTAGAATTGTACAGAAACTGCTGAAATCCAGCGGGATCCTTAAGCAATACCTCTAAGGGAATATCTATAAAAGAAGAGAATTAAATTGAATTGAGCCAGGTGAATTAACCCCATAACAATAAAAACAAAACAAATTGTGTTCTCCTGCACTTTGGCAACATATTCATACATGTATAGTGATAATTAAAAACGTTTATTTTAAGTTAACGTTTTTGTTGTTGCTGATGATCTGTTGTTTATGCAGGTAAAATGAATCAAAGGTGCATGTAAAACAAAACTAAACTGCTTAGTTTAAAATGAAAAATGCAGTTGTTAACAACCTGCTACTGTTACAGTAACATACCTGACAAATTATATTGCTGCCACTGTAATGGCCTTGAACTATTACCAAGCAAACGGGACCAAGCCAGTTGATCATTTTCATATCTACTGTAGTCTGAACGTAACCTTAAAATCCTCTCCCTTAGACTGCTGTTGGCTATTAGCGGCATGGAATCTTCAATTAATCGACTTAGACTAAAAAAAAAATTAAAAGAAAAAATTCACTTTAAAACCATCTTAACTGATTTACCCCTGGGAGCGAGACTATTGATTTTACTCTAACACCAGACAATTTTAGTCATCATTGAGGGGTGGTTGAGGAAATTATCAATGGATATCACAAGGATAAATGAAATTTAAAACCCCACTGTCATTGTAATGCCTTTTGTGACTTGCAATGTTCAGAACAAGAAGCCACAGGTAAACTGCTGTAATTACATGTACTGTATCTTTAGGTCACCCTTTCATTTTTGAGGGCTTTTTTTGTTAAAAGATAAACGACTGATTTGTTTTTCAAGATCTTAAGAAGAGTTGATGAGGTTTTGACTTTCCCTATAGATAAGCCTAGTTGGCCTGGCAGAGTAGGGGGTTAAAAGCTCAATCCTGCAGTGATAGAAACTCTCTCTGAGTTACACATGACCCTTAAGGTTGCACTGTAACAGACAATAATCCCATCACGAAGGAGTTGCAAGACTTTAAGTTTCTTCTATGATGCTATAAAAACTGGCTTTAATGCCATCGCATTAAGAGATCACCACACCCTATCAATGTTGAAAGGCTAGTTTTACAGTACCATGCAAAAGTAAGTTGACAGTCCCTTTCGAGCCTTGATTCTCGACGCGATCCTCGATCCTCGAATCTCGCGAGGACCGAGGATCAAGGATCGAGGAAAGACAATCGAGAATCGAGTCCAGAATCGAGTCGAAGGAATCGAGAATTAAATTTTAATGAGCTGGTCCCTTGACTGATTCCTCGATAGACTAATAGCACAAACGCAACTGGGTATAGAAATAAAAGAAAAGCCTGCCAAAGTTTCTCAGAGAATGTTGTTCAGGAGTAACACAGAAAACCGAGCGAGTTTAGCCCTCTTCCGAATCCGGTTGCTGAAATTGGGAAAAATCACAACAAACGACACTATTCTGTGCGATTGTGAAGGAGATAACTATTTTTCGGCCGTATGATGGAAGCATACTCAACAATCACATGGATTGTAAACAGTCTTTGACACTATCGGACCGGCGTGGTATTTCAAGTTTACTCCATAGGCTTCTAATCAAGAGCGAGATCCTCCCAACAATTTAGCTGTGACCCACAATATAGCTTGTTAGTGAAAATTATTTTCGTAGTATTTCAAGAGAGGAAAGTCTTTGAAACTATATGTATTCTGTAAGATTGCAGAGGAGGTACAATGTAATTATTCTTCATCCATGTGATCGAAGCATGCTTGACAATCACACAGACTTTGCCAACAAAGTCGGAATTGACGTTGCAGTTGGTAGCGGCGACATGGTGAAGATTATT
>OX421457.1:29997426-30002426 GCA_949126865.1 Montipora capitata | reverse complement strand
AAGGTAACAATATCATTCATTCGTAAGAAAAGGTCATAAAAATCCAGCTGGGATTTTCATTACAAAGTTACACGTAAACATGTGTTCCTATGCCAATAATTATTTTTTATATTAATCCTTGTTATTTCTCTTTTCATTTTTAATGTCTTCACCTCATACAGTAATATCTAACTTGACATAATCTTTAGAGGTTACAGTACTTATGTAAAACATCTGAAACCTCAATTAGGCCAGTTTCATGCCACTGAATTACTAAAGAATTGATTGGCAGATGATAATAGTAATAATAATTGTTCTAGAGCGGTTTTCAAATGAGTGTCGTAAAATCAAAACCAAATTTAAAGTAATTACTTTGGCCAATCAAAAATGACGGAGACAATCCAGTAAACCAATCAAAACTCGAAGTAATTAAATGTAGCCGACACAAAGAGTGGGAAAATGTGCACGTGCGAGCCATGATTGGTTTTGGTTTCACTTCTGATTGGTTGAAAGAATGGCACGAGAATTTTGAACCAATCATCGAGTGAAGTAATGCAAAACCAAAGCAATTTACTAATTACTTTCGACACTCAATTGAAAACCACTCTATAATTGTTGTTATTATAATTAGTATAATTATGATATCTCACCTGTCTGGCAGATCTCATACTACCAAGAGCAGGGCAAATCCACAGACTAAAGGTACTCCAGGGTTCCCTCTATTGTGTCACTTATCCATCACCTTCCTCACAATCCTAGCGGCACCCAAAGCAGCCTTTTTTTTTGTTGCAAGAGTCAATCATTGTGACAATTTGTACATGCACTGTATGTGTTTCGTTCATGTTTACTTCATAGTTGAGCTGGTAATAATCAAATATAATATAATTTTACACCACATTGACATATGTGTGGAATTTGATAATACAGTGTAAGGCATTAATTGTCGGACTTGGACAGTGATGGGCCACCCAGCGAGCAGAGCCTCCTTTTGTCTTTTTCTTTACTGAGGAGGAGAAAAGTAGGCTCTGCCTGAATCGCGTCAACTCTTTGAAGCTGCCGCAGCCCGAACTTCTGGACTAGTCAATCTTGTTTTCTCTCGTCAAACCGGTTTTTCCAGTGCGAGCGTCCGTTTAGTGACAAAACCGATGGTTATAATTGAGCCCGCTGGCATGAAAAACCAAGATGGCGGCGAGATATGGCATATTAGGCTTGGGTTCGAGACTGTATCCTGGCAACATGCAGCGCATATTCAAAAAAGATCTTACTCGATTCATGCAGAGCCTTTCTCGAGAACGCCAAAATCGAGCAAGCAAAAGAAAGGCTCTGCTAGCAGGGTGGTGATGGGCATGTGGACATCACTTCTTTTTAAGTTCAAGTGATCTTTTGATGTGGTGATTTTCTTTGGGGACAATAAAACTGTTAAACTTGACACTGGGCTTGTGCACCTCATTGATATCCTCATTATTTCTTATTTACAAATTAATGCGACAAGGATAAAAGTACAGGAAATAACAGTAACAGTTATTTCATTGGTATTTCTGCCTCAAGTAAGTGATTTCTGCTTATGTCTTAAATCTTGCAGCTCTTTCCTGGAGTTCATTTTTAAAATAATGGACAACCCCGAGTTCAAAGAAAGCTACAAAAATGATTTATTTGTTCAGAATGGAGAGACCGATGATGCTCTTTCAGAGGAGAAAAATGGTACTTATGAGTCAATTCCAGACCTTCAAGCAGAGAACATGACTCTTGTTAACAAATTCAATACCAGCTTTTGTCCCTGTGGAGATGAGTGTGTACCAGCTAATTCTACGTGTATTACAGATGAAACTTCAACAACAAAAAGCATGAATGCAGCTGACTGCAATGGTTATGCTAGTTGTGAAATGCTTCAAAGGACATCAAAAAATCCCTGGTCAATTGTAACTCTCCCTCCTGAGTTAATCCTGGTGATTTTTTCATACCTTGATGCACGATTTACACTCCGAGTGCTGACCTGTGTCTGCAGACTGTTTTATAATTTGCTATCTCCAGAATCAAGCTGGAAAACTAGGTTTGGCAAACAGTGGCCAAGGAGAGATAACAGAGAAGATTATGATTATATATCCAGGTTTGCAACACCACACTTCCTTCATTAACCTGAAAAGTATAGAAATAGTATCGGTGTTGTCTGTGAGATAGTCTTTAATAAACCCATTGACTCCAAGGAGTGAGACTTGATAGATTTTATTCTGTCTAATTGACTGAATGCAAAAATAGCCTGTAACAAATTATTATTCTTTTGTCTTTGTGTTAATTAGCCTGACGTTAATACATGCAAAATTGAACTAATTTTGGCTCTAAATCAAGGCTACAATCATGGACAAAAGTGTTGGGAAGTTAGCTTCATTTTACAGATAACCCCCCTCCCCCTTTTCAATGTTGCATTTTCCAGGGGTAAAAATGGTGACTTTTCTTACCTGAGAAACTCCAACATTGAATATAATTTATGTCTCATTAGGGGTGCAGGGCTGGTGTAGTGGTGACGGCACTTGCTACCGCACACCGGTGGCTCAGTTGGTTGAGCAACGGGCTGCCATGCGGGAGGTCGTGAGTTTGACTCTGGCTGGACCAACACTCAGGGTTTTAAAATAACTGTGGAGAAAGTGCTGCCTTTGTAATTACATCTGCATAATGGTTAGACTTTCAAGTCTTCTTGTATAAGGACTATAAACCGTAGGCCCCGTCTCACAAACCTTCAATGTTCATAAAATCTGGGGGACGTTATAGATCCCACACACTAGTCAAAAAGAGTAGGGCATGTAGTTCCTGGTGTGGTGGTCTGGCCTTTCCTTCAGCAATGTGGTCGGCTTGGCGTAATCTTCTGAATGGACTACTGATCGATGAGACCACATAACAGCAAAACAGAAGTAGTCAAATTGAAGGAGTCCAAGTGCTGAAAGTGGTAAAAAAAATATATATATATATATATATGTATATGGCCCAGGTTTGATTCCCAGACTCAGTGTCATATATATGGGTTGAGTTTGTAGGTTCTCTACTCTGCTCTGAGAAGTTTTTTCTCTGGGTACTCAGGTTTTCCCCTCTCCCCAAAAACCAAAATTTAATTTGATAAATTTGTTGATTTTGGTGTACGGGTTCCTCCCCAGTTAGTGTTCCAGCGCTAGAAGACTAGACTTAAAATTCCTTTTTTAGACTTTTTTTCATATAATATAACAGCTGCAATGGGTAAAGTTTGTAGGTTAAATTCCCCTGGGAAGATAAAAGTCAGGGAACAGGATGTGTTTTTTCCATAATACATGTATCCCTCACAGAGAATCTTTCCACTTAATCTTCTTCTCCGCAGCTGGAAGAGACTGTGTGTTCAACATGAGGATCTAGACAACTTTTGGTATGATCCTGTCTCCAGTTTGGATTTTTATCAACTAGGAGACCAACATTTTGCTCCAGTGGATGCAGTTCACATTATGGATAGCGTAGACTTGTGTATTTCAGGGTCAAGAGACCGTACCATAGGGATCTGGAGTTTATCAGCTTTGACTGATCCCAATGAGCCAGGATATGCAAAGAAGTCTTTCAAACAATCACTTGATGGCCATAGGGTTGGTAAATTGGGTTAAACAACTTTCTAAAGGTTTCCATTGAAACTGACTAGTCTACTGTTTGATATGTAAGTGCCATTGCCAATTGGCATAGGAGAGTCTCCGGTGAGCATGGTCTTTCTGAAACAGGACTTAAGGAACTTATTGTGCTTATACATGCAAGAAGACTTGAAACCCTAACCATTTGCAATTGTCATGATTGCTATTAGACATCACTTTCTTTCTTATTTTAAGACCCTGAGCGTCAATGCAGTCAGAGTTTGACATTCGTTTTCACCTTAAAAGCATATTAATATTTAATAGAGCTACTTGTGCCTGTGTTTGCATCGCTAGTGAAAACCAGGCTTTCAGGGTGCAGTACTTGCAAAAGTGTGAATGCTCTTACTTATAACCATGCAAGTTGTAGTTCAGATGTCCATATTAAAGGGAACCTCCACTAAAACAACAAAATAACTTTAAACCACAGAACATAATTTTTACAATTGGAATTGCTCAATCTTTTTCCAATGAAAGCGTTTGTATTAGAGAAAAATAAATTCCAAAAACGCTTATTTTGGCTTTCAAATTTCCCGGGCGCCGCCATCTTGAATAATTGTGACGTAACTTGGTTGCCCTATTGTTCTGATACAAAGAGCGATTGTTCTGGAACAATAGGGCAACCAAGTTACGTCACAATTATTCAAGATGGCGGCGCCTGGGAAGTTTGAAAGCCAAAATAAGCGTTTTTGGAATTTATTTTTCTCGAATACAAACGCTTTCATTGGAAAAAGATTGAGCAATTCCAATTGTAAAAATTATGTTCTGTGGTTTAAAGTTATTTTGTTGTTTTAGTGGAGGTTCCCTTTAACAATGATCTATCAATAGGAGACTCAGGAGGAAAGGTGATGGGTTTGACCCCAGTTGGTAACAATCAGGTTTTTCCCGATTATGGACTATTCACCAGGATTAAAATTTACCATTGCCTTCACTAAAATTTGTTTGTTTCTCTTTCAGGGCTGGGTATGGTGCCTCAGTAGTGATCCCACAGGGTTCCCCAGAATATGCTCAGGGTCTTGGGATAACAAGATAAAGCTATGGGATCTGCAAGGATCCACTGCTGAGATGACAACTATCAGGTGCAATAACTGCAAAAGCCAATTCCTTACATAGGTTGAGGGTGATCATTTATATTAATATCACAGTTCTCGCAAGAGTCTTCCAACCATTTCATTCTGTGTCAGTTCCTGGTATTACATCAGAATTTAAAATGTCTGAGAACTTTAACCACGCAAATGATGATGTACCAAAAAGACCAGAGTAGCTGCCATACTTTTGGAGTCTTCTACTTGAAATCAGTTTGATGGTTCTTGAACATACAGTACTACAGAGTTGAACATCAGACGATGTTAACAATAAAATACCAACAACAAAAACCCAACAAAT
>OX421457.1:29987426-29989926 GCA_949126865.1 Montipora capitata | reverse complement strand
ATATTTGCCATCTTGTTTCCGAAACATTTGTCAGTTGATATAGATTTCTCTCCCTTAGCTGGCCTTTTGAAGGTGGAAACTCAATTAGAAAGTACAAGTTGTCAAGTACGAAACTTCGCTGTTACCTTTCAATTAAATGGACAAGACCTCAGGCCCGGAGAATCGCAGGCAGCTTGCGTTTTAACAAATATTTGAGAATGCATGAAACCTTCGCTAACATGCACTAAATGGAACACTGCTTTAACGTCCAATAATTTGTTTCAATGGCCAAGTAAAATCGGCAAAGATTTTTGTCTGAATGAGATTTTAAAGAAAATAATTGCATTTTTAACCAGAGGGTCAATCAAAGTCAGTCAAAAATACAGATAAAGGAAAGACAGGAACAGTGGATGGACATAAATGGACAATATTGAAACGGATTGCATTTGGGTAATCTTGAAGACAGTCGGCCCGACGTTTTCAAGTTTATGGCAAATCGCCTGCATAAAGGTTGTTTTTGCTCAGAATCATCTTGTTTGTGATGTAAGGATAATTTTATCAGAAAAGAAATTCCACATTACAATTTCGAATTTTAAACTCATAATGAACTAAAGGTTTCCCCTAAACACCTTAAAATAACGTGACATAGCCCCTTTAAGAGTCTTAAGAGTGAAACGTAAAGTCGTCTTCAATGATCACTTCTGTTTTTTTTTTTTTTTTTTCGCATAATTGCTACTCAAATGTTCTGCAATCACTTTTTGAAGCAAAGGGCGGCAAGAGGGAGTCAGGGATTGACTCAGGGAGGTGGGGTGAAGTTAAAAGGCTGTGATTTAGTAAAAGGAGTAAACTACAGTGTGACAAAGGGCACGACGGACGGAGGCAGGCTGCAGGTTAGGGTTGCAGGTCATTGTTTTACCATAACTGAAACAACCCAAACCTTTCCAAAAATGCTAACCTTAGGCTTAAATATATATATTTTTTGGGCCCAATGTTAGCATTGATAAAGGTTTGGCTTCTTTCAGCTATGGTGAAACGATGACCTGCTACTCTAACCTGCAGTTTACCCCATCCACACGACGGAAGCGAATAAACGAGTCGAGATCGGAAACTTGTAATCGTATTTTGGCACAAAATTCGTGGAATTATAAGCATTATCGAACAGATCGGCAACCAGGCTCTAAACTCAAACAATAGGGCCGTTTATACGAGAGAAAATAAGCCGAGGCTTACATAAGACGCGAACACCCCGTATAAATGGTACAAAATCTACATTCACGGCTTTCTCAAGCCGCGGCTTATCCTGGCCTGGAAGTTAATACTCGTATAAATAGTTCCTTTCGCGTATTATGTACGCCTCGGCCAGAGTAAGCCGCGGCTTATTTTCTCTCGTATAAACGGCCCTAATGTGTCGAAGTCGGCACGGAACTCACTGTTATCTTCCCAGGCGGGAGCTACGACTTGGAGCGAACAACAGCCCTACAATCGTGTCACGACGTTTTCACTGACCAAGTTATTTTTAGGGCCTATTTACATGAGACCAGGACGAACTCAGACCAGTATGAACTTGTACTGTTATGAAATTTTTGCAGCCGTTTACATGAAACTGGGAAGAAATGCATGGTGCCTGGTTTCGGGACGAAATGATACGTTTTGTCTAATAAATACATGCAGAAACCCATAAGGGTTGAAACGTGTAACGCGCGTTCACAGCTTCCGAATATACAGTGCTACATGTAAGTACCATATTTGGAAACCCCTCGCTCCAGTTAATTTCGCGCGAGAACATTGGTGGTATTGCGTCACGGTGTTCTTGCGAACTGATTGGTTGAATGTTTCTCTCTTGTTGTTCCAAATATGGTACTTAGCAAATTGAATATTCAGAAGCTTGTTTCCCAGCACACAAGGGGCCCTTACACGTTTCAACCCTTATGGGTTTCTGATACATGATACATATGGCTGACCCAAAAGCATACACGGCTTGAAATTTCTCGAACAGGTCTGAGATTTGTTGTCATTTACATGAGAACGGTACCAACTCAGACCGGAACGAGAATTTCTCGTCTCGGTTGCTGGAGACGAAGTCAGACCGGTCTCATGTAAACGCATAAGAAGAAAGGCCGATACGAACTCATGCCGGTCTGAGTTCGTCCCGGTCTCATGCAAATACCCCCTTAGATTGAATTTCCCGCGAATGATAAACTCCCGCAGGAGCCCGATGACCAATCACAAAAAAACTAACTTGACCTCATAGCATCACAGAACAGGAACTGCCTTTGTTTTTTTGCAGAAAAGAAAGTCTAAAAATAGATCGGTCTGTAAAAGGCGTAGTATGGGAGTTCTTCGCTCCTACTCATGGGCTCCTGTCACGGTCCGTAACTGGTAGTTTTTTTGGTCTCCTTCCTCCTACTGGGGAAATTTTTTGCGATGTCACGCAACGCGAAGGAGACGATCCTCTTACTGTGTATTGACCAATGCGCATTCTGTTACCATCTAACAAATGACGTCAGAGGTGTTTTAAAAA
>OX421457.1:29972426-29982426 GCA_949126865.1 Montipora capitata | reverse complement strand
ACCAACTGAGCCACCGGTGCACAGTGTCGAACAAACTCTCAAGGTGTATTATTGAGGAATGATGAAAACACCACAGGAACACTGTCAGCAAATCATAATGACCTTTGTAATTACTAAAAGTCGGGTATCAGACAGCAGGCTCCATTTCCTTTACTCCATTATAGTACTGTGACAGGATGAGCCTCTTAAAAGTTTTAAATTATCCTTTCCCTCCCTGCCTCCTTTGGACATGGACCTTTTCAAAAATAAATCTGGTTCCTTGTAAATGTTACAGTTTCATGATACCATCTATCTTTACAGGCCGACTACTGTAAAACTGCATGTCACTACACACATGACTACCAAAACCCTAGCTGTGCAAGTATCCCCACCCCTCAGGTGTGCAGTGTGCCTGTCAATAAAACAAGTCCAGCCATCCCCTGTGATCCAAACTGCGGCACAGGTAACTTTGTGTATTATTCTAAATATGTGGAGTTAGCTACTCAAAAAAGTTTGTCTTTTATGAAGTTGGCAGCAGGTCATTAGGCAATTCATTCCTTCTTTCTTTCATGTTGCATATTTTTTTTCTACTGATGAATGAATGTGACTGTTATCCAGGAAGTCACATACCACTGGCATGACAGTCCAATGTACCTGCTATTTTGCACATGGTATCCTTCTGAGCAAGAAAGTTAATTTACATTGTTGGTTAAGCCTAAGATTGGAATTTCTTTTGTGACAGGGAGTTACTATGGTCGTGGAACATGTCTGTCCAATGGGCGTTGCCTGTGCTGGTGGGGCTGGACAGGACCTAATTCTTGCTACGTTGATGGAGGAACTTACAACAACAGAATCATAGTGAGTATTGTTTTATTGTTGATAAGATTTGAAACAGCATTACCACCAGGGGTCCTGTGACAGGTCCTTTCGAGAGGAACCAAGGACTGGGAGGGACCCAAAAGGTAACTGACATGAGCACAGGAAGGTGTGCCAAGAATGCCCAGTAGTAGTTATGGAGAAGAACAGTAAAACCACTTGCATTTAGCGAGTGGAAATTAAGCACAGGTTTTCCATCTTTTGCAGGCTGACAGCTGTGTCAAAGCCTGCCACTACACTCACGTATTCCGAAACTACTCGTGCGTGACATCTGCACCAACAGCAGTTCCCTCGACACAAGCACCCAGCACAGGGATTCCAACCACAGGTAATCCCTCTACAGTACAGCCAACCACGAGACAGTTAACCACAGGCCAACCAAAGACCTCAAACCAACCCACAGGAGTATCATCCACTGGAATCCCCACAAGTGAGCAAATGTCCACAAGTCAACCACTTACATCAAAACCCACCACTGGTCAGCCATCCACCAGGGTGTCAACAACATGGAATCCAACTACAGAGAAAGTGACCACAGGGAGATGGTCTTCTACAGCACAACCATCCACAGCCCAGCCGACAGCAGTGACCTCTGGTTGGCCTTCAACACGAAAGACCCCAGCACGTTCTACTACTTCTTCATCAACTACAAAACAAATGACATCAAATGTGCCAGAGACAACTGTTACAACCACCATGTCTCCAAGTACTAGCGGCAAGACTACAAGTGAAAGAGTGACAACCACCAAAGCTGCTACAACTAAAGAGACTACAGTTTCTTCTGCTCCACTGACAACAACTACAGCTGTACCACCAACCACTGGACTAAAAACCACAACCAGAAGGGTGATCTCGACAACAACTATTGCAACCACAACGCAAGTAACAACAACTGCAGCACCAACTGAACCTCCCGAGCCTACAGAACCAACTGAACCACCTGAGCCTACAGAACCAACTGAACCCCCAGGAGGAATTCTAATAAGAGGGATGGCTCCACACCAGGATATGGTACAATAATTATTGTTTATTACATGTAATGACAACTCCCAACATCAGTGGCCTACCCCAGGGAGAGGTTCCTTGCTTCAATTAGTTTTTTTACCAAAGCCCTTTGTTCATTATTACTGGGGCTTTGGTCTCACCTATCTTAACATCTACACTATTAAGTATTAAGTGAAGCTATGATCTTTGCAGTTATGAACGCAATTTTTACAATTGCGTAGAGAAGTCTGAAAAATTCAGGACTTCAACAGGGTTTAAACCCGTGACCTCGCGATACCGGTGCGCCGCTACGCAATTGTACAAATTGCGTTCATAACTGCGAAGATCATAGCTTCACTTGATTTCATATCCGCAGTTCATATGATTCATTTCATATACCATTTCAGAAATGGAATTGGGCCCACACAAGGACAGAAAAAAATGCTGACTAGGGTGGGAATACACTATAGAGGTTGATCCACCATTGTACAGTAATCCACTATTGTATTGTGACATTATCTAGTATCTTTTCCATGTTAACCCATCAACACCTGAACCACCCTGGACCGCCACCACTGAAGAGTAAAATTGTCTGGCACAAGGCAGAGTAAAATCTATTAAATCCTACTCCTAGGAGTCAGTGGGTTAAATTTAATGGGGCCGTTTGAGTGGATGTTAACGCACTTGACAACAGTGCAATAGCCCTAACTACAATCTTGGGAATGGTTTCTACAACTCTTTGCAAACAGTGTGCATAGGTTCCAATCAAATTTGAAGAAGATGGCAGCTGGTTTGTCAAAATGAATGTTAATCTTAGTTTTGAAAGAATCTGTCTTTTAGGGAAAAAGGCAGCAGACTTCTCTGACTAAAGTAGCCATTTTCGTTCAGCAATGTTCAACACGTTAAATTTCAACATGGCATGACACACTGTTCAACATAATTTTGTGGAACAACAGCTGCAACATTTATTGATCAACCGTGTGTCACCGGTTTTGTCTTGTCTGAGAAGACTAAAGGTGTAGTGATTTGATGATGTTGTCATATAGGCAACACTTTGCTCTTACTTAATTTAAGTCCCATTTGATGCGAGATCTTGTGAGAAGTCATCTGATGGTTTACCAAATGATCCAACATACCGGTACTGACTGTCTTATTTTTCCGGAGACAAACTACATAAGAAAGGCTGGTTTCTTTTCGGACATGTTACATGCAGCTGAACTATAAAAATTGTATATCCTCAGTTCCAGACCCTGAGCATAGACCTTTTTGCAGATACGGCGGCCATTTTGATTTCTATTGTTTCAAATAGCTGTTATGGGATGCCCACGGGGCAAATACATATTAATTTGCCCCCTGAGCATCCCATAATGTCTTTCGAAACAATAGAAATCAAAATGGCCTCTGTATCAAAAGGTCAATAGAACATGCATCACTATCTTTCCAATGAATGATTTCCTGATCATAAGCCAAAAAAACTGTTTTTAACGTTAAACCTATTTATTGCGCGACATTCTTGAATTGTTTCCCTTCACAGGTACAAAATGATGTTGATGTTGATGTTGGTGCACTACGAGTTGAAGATAAAGAAAATGAAAAGGAAGGGAAGAGTTTTAGCCCTACTGGGCTGGTGATAATCTTAGTTGTGTTGCTGCTTTGCATGCTGGGATTGGTCATTGGTGTCTGGTGGTCTTTTGGAAATGGAAACCACATTCCCAGCCTTTTGCGTGGATATGAACCAGTTGGAGACCAGGATAACATGCCAATGAGGGAATTATCAGAATCATCCACATTTCCATAGTGACAGGGCTACTGCCCCCTTTCACTGTCTATAAATTCAAATGTTTGCGTCACTGGATCCAATTTGGAGATAATCATTTTTATAGCTCTAAATATAGCTGAATAATAATTAACAGAATTGGAACAAGAATGAGAATCTGTTCTGGTGATTACTTTTATTGAAGAAGTTTGAGACTTCTTTGCCATGCAAGTCAATTAAGAGGTTTGCATGGGAAAAGTTGCTGGGCTGTTGACTACATGCTTTCGAAGTTGATCTCATGCATTTGGTAAACTCATGTTTTTTACAGTGAGCTTGGCAGTCTTCTAATAGGAATGGTTTGGTTTTTTAATCTTTTTTAATATTTTTTTGTGACCAATGATAATAGTCATATTTTAGGATCAAAAGAATGTGTAATTAAGAAATATATATTTTTTAAATTGGCTGCTTGCCATTTCTACAGTTTATTATTTTTAGAGAAATGTACTAAATGAAAGAAAAATTATGAAAAAACAACAATTATTGAAGAACGGTTTCCATTGTCATAAAGTCAAAAGTGAGTGGCATATTGTACTTAATCGCATGTTATTATTTTTAATTGCCAGGAAATACTACTTTGTGTCAATGTTGTTATCAGAACAAGTTAATTGAATCATTAAAAAAATAAAGTTACTAAAAGATCTGATGGTCAAGTGTTTTTTAATTCTGTAGATACAGTCTTCATTTGACAAGATGCTCTCTGACATCACCTCTCCCTGTAAGTGATACCCAAAATTTTACAAAGTGGAAATGTCCAGAGATTCGGCCTGAATAACTGAAGAGCCACAGCACCCTGTTTCATCTCCTTATGCCACAAAGAAGACAAGAACTCCATGCAAGCTATTCCTTATTTTCTCACTATGTTTATCTTTTACTCATTCCTCACCCAATTCCCAGGCAACTAGAGGTCCAACGAGCTGTCATATCATATCATATATCTTTATTTACCCTCGGATTTTTAGAGTAGCTTGGTGTAGCTAATTTCTCCGACCATTTACCCTCCCAACCATGATACATCAGAGAAGACAGACCACAACACTGGGAACTACATGCTCTACCGCACCGGAACTACATGCTAACCACTATAGATTTTCACAATCCCATATATGCTGTTATGTGTTGCAATCTTCTTAAAAACCACTATGCCTTCTATTCTATGATCAACACTCGATTAACATGGTGAGTAACATGCTATGCCACATAGGCCTGGCTCACATTCTTTTTCAGTAATGTCTGTAGTGTATCTTCAATCTGATGGCAAGGATTTGTCATTATCATTTATGTGTAATGCCTTCTGTTCAGGGTGATCAGCAATCTCTGCTCTTAAACTAAATGCCAGAAGATTCTTTAACTCCAATCAAATCCTAGCATCCCTTTATCAACCCAAATTCAATCTCCTGACACGATGCCCTCTGTTTTCTCTGATTTTGTCTTGAGAGAGAGAGAACCAGTGAGTCCCATAACTTCTCATCATTCCTTGTACGCATTTGCCAGCATTTATTAGGGAGCAGGACAAGTTGAGCTTTCATAATTCAAATGCACTGAGAGTAGTTACTTTTCTAAATCCACACTGTCTTCTTCAAGCTCACAATGAGTGCACCCTTGACCCCAAACATGCTGTTTTTTCCTCCAACCTTGTTAAGAGCAAAAGAAACCCTGAAATGTCAGCTGGTGACCTGAATACCCAAAATTTAGGTTGTTTATAAAACCCTTGAGAGAAAGTGGAGGTATGCCCAGGAAATCCTAACCACCCTCCCAGTGTTAGTCAAAATACCAACTGCACGCAGGATGTTCCTCTCAACAACAAGGGGGAAGGAAGAACCTGGGTTTCAGGTTTGCAGACAGATCATCAACTCCATGGAATCTTGGTGTACATGTACGTGCTGCACTCCACAAACAAACAACTGGACAGCGATAATCCACAGTAAACAATTATTTCCTTGGCATATTCATGGCTTTATTGAGTGTGGCACAGTTTGTTTGAACCCTCTGCATTGTCATTCTACTGTTTTCAGATTCTTCGTGTCCTTTTCTTATGGTGGCTTGATAATCCAGTTGAAGCATTTCAGAATCTAAAGGAATCGCATTCACTCCTGACGACAGAAGCTTCTCATGAAGGGTGTCAGTCAGCTTTGACAAGCCATCAAGGTCAGCTAGTTAATGAAGACACAAAATGCCATTATCTGCAATTTCACCGTCATTTCAGAGTTTAATTTATCTCCCTACAAATTGGATTTGTCACCTCCAACTCCCATGTAATTTATTGCTTTATGGTGATTTAAAGTGGAAGTCCGCAGACCACAAAAACTGAACATCATGGTATGAATAATATTGACTTGGAGCTTATTGCAGCTTAGCGATTATCAAATGCGTCTCCCACCTCTGCAACCCGGGTTCAACCCTGACCTTGGCCATGAGGTTGTATGTGGGCTGAGTTTCAGTCGATCTAAATCTGACTCTGAGGGTTTTTCTCCAGGTACTCTGGTTTTCCTCCCTCATCAAAATCGACTCTCAGTCAATTACATCTGGCTGCGGGAGGATACCCTCAATAAGGATAACCTCTTCATTGAAGTGAATGAATAAAGTTGTTGGTTCAAGAAAATAATACGCACAAAAAAATTATACAAGGGAACAAAGGAGCCTAATCCTAAACATGATAGAGCTGCATCCTACACCAGTCCACTGACATTAGAGGTTGTAAAGAGCTACATGGTACTACCGGGATGGTTACCAAGGGCAAACATTGTGCAAATAAAGTTCAATGACCAGGTCACTCAGTGAAATGATATTTAACAATTATTCTACGAGGGCGCGCTGGATATGAAGTGACAGATAACCAATGAGGAGTGTAGCACCAAGTTGGTTATAATCATATTATATCCAGCAAGCCCGAGTAGAATAATTGACTATGAGAGGGTGATGTGAAGTGAGCATATTAGGTACAGCAGGTATATGAACTGGTAGCTTGTGTAGTTCAGTTCTTAATGAAAAGTGATATTCTGGTATGTGAAAATGATTCAAGTCTAATAAAACAAGGGGTAACTTACTTTTCGCATCCTCTAGGGAGTAGGGCATGCTTGAACCCATCTGCCTACAAAAAAACAGAGTCTTTCCTCATTTCTTTTATTACTGCTCGTTTTTGCGCATTTCATGTGTGGTCTTCACTAAATTAAAATTGAAACTACCAGAAAGGAATGTTATCAACTTGCTCTTTTAAAGAATACGAAAAAACGAAAGGCAAAAACATATATAATATTACACAGCACACTAGCCTTACATCCTCTTGTAGTGAACAAGTATTTTCAGTTCAAGATAGATAAAATACTGCAATTTGGCAGTGTTCTAGTGAAGGGGCATTCTAGAGGGCAACCCTAAGACCAGGAATCCGGAATCCGGAATCCGGAATCACAGTACAATACAGAGAGTAAAAACTATCCTAAAACATTCATAAAAGCTAACCTTAGGCCTAATTAGGCCTAAACAAACGTTTTTAGGCCTAATTAGGCCTAAGGTTAGCTTTTATGAATGTTTAGGATAGTTTTTACTCTCTGTATTGTACTGTGATTCCGGATTCCGGATTCCAGGTTTTAGAATTGCCCTATTCTAGATTATACAATTGCTCCCTTTCGCAGCCACTTTCTTTCCTTTACCTGCTGAGTTGACATATGTTGTCTTTGCAAGAAATGGAGGAGCGATTGCAGAATACTTACATGCCTGTGAAGAATTTATTAGCTTGCTGGTGTACAAGGTCCAAAACAGAGTCAAAATCGCCTACATTCACAGATGCACCTACAGCCGCCATGATGCACAGCTGTTAAGATTTGTAGGTACGTCATGTATGACAAATGATGATATAGTACCTCTTGAGATGACGTCCGTGTGCCAAGGTGAGGGAGGGGAGGGTGAGTAAGAGAATTAACAATTTATTTGGTACAATTCAGTTCAAGGCTTTTGAAAACGGTTTTTCCCCATTATTTTTCACATTCCAATCTGCACCTTAATTTTTTCTCGAGTTTTTGGTGCTATGTTGTAAAACAATATCTAATTCATTACCCTCCCTTCCCAATAAATTTTTCATTGACCAATATGGCGCTGCTGTTGTGACAAGCCCTCCCGTGACGTCCCGTAATATTTCCTGGTTTCATTTGTTTTTCTTGTTTTAGCCTTACTTTACTCTTTCATTAACATGGATTATTCACCAGTCGCCATTAAAGAAGCAAATCATCACATTCAAGGGTTGATGGGACGAGTTCATGAACTAGAAGAACAAGTGAAAGAGCTCTCCGCTGAGCTAAAAAGGCAGAACGAAGCGCATGCAGAAAATTTAAAGATCCTTCCTCTTCGAATGAATCAGACAATGAGACAAAAGGATGAAGAAATAGCAGAACTGAAACAAAAACTTAAACATTCTGAAGCTACAGTCGAGAATCTTGTCCGAGAGGCTAGGGAAAGAGAGTCAATTTTCCTGCACGTAAAAAATCGTTCAAGAGTGCTGGACGAGATATTGAAACATCGCGATGCCTTTGAGAGTATCTTAACTTGCTTGAGTATTCTTGATGATTCTGAATATAGCTCGGTACCAGACGAGAGGACAATGGTAGAAAATGGTATACCAAGGGAGACTGATTTACTCGATAGTGACGAAGAAGATATCAATGGTAACACAAGTCTACCAATAACGAAAGGCAGTGGTATTGGACAAAGTTCATCCTCTGTCGATTTTGGAGCAAGTGGGACATACAGAAAAGAGATGTTGGGACAAGAAAATCCTTTTAGAGACGTTTTAAGTCCTTCTGACGAAAAACCAGCACCCTGTTTTGTCTGAAGATCTCAGTTAAATCAGGGCTGTTTTTTGTTTTTCAAAGCTTGGACAATTGAAAGTATCAGCAGTTTAATTAAGGGAAAGTTCTCCTGTTTAATTTTCCACGTTTTATCACAAATATTCTTATTGTATACTCAACATAATAATACATGTTTCTGATTGGTCAATGACAAATGCACAATTGGGTTATAAAGTGCAATGCAGAAGTTGCTATGGAAACAGCAATGGAGTAAATAATAAATGAAGATTCGTATTTAGTTGCTCGTGCATGGTCACTCATGATGTTTTGAAAGTTCTCAAATTTTGAGAACTTTTAAATCACCATTCATGCCCATAAATCATTAAATGCACTCCCATTCATATGATTTCCTATACTTACTATATGCTCACACTAAAGCACAGCATGGTCATGAATGTTTATCAATTTACTGTGAATGACATAGAGGAGTGGAGTAATCTTACCACACAGAATGGTCTGTTCCAAGTACATGTTCGGAAGACCAAAGGAGAAGGAAAGGAGGAAGTGATTATGAACTGTGCGATACATGTGTTTGTGGGCTACACAGGGACAGGGAAGGCGATTTTAAAGTGGAAAGGCTGATGTTCTGACCAAGACAAATGGGAATAATATTGGACCATAATTTGTTGGGGCCTCTGTTTCCCTTTAGAAGTGCCCAAACAAAAAAGTGATAAACCTAACTGAAGCTCTTTCAGCCCCTACCCTTTCACATTCCCTGCTGTAGGCATATTTATGTGTACTGTAAGATGTATCGGGGCCTTGAGCAACTGGGGGTATGGAAGCAGTGTTAACGATTATCAGCACTACCTTCTTGTTTAAAAAACTTTCCATCGGAACTAAATTTATTCTAGTATTACTCTTATCAATAATAAGAATAATATTGTAGAAATTTGTTAGGATACTGAAATTAATTTCAAAATTATTATAACTGTCAATAATTATTGTAGTCATTTTTGTATGTGATGTTGCCCAAAATTTGTGAAAGTCAGACAAGAGAAACAGGAGTCTTCTCAAGTCATTTTATTAACAGAGGAAAGTGGTAAAAAATCTTAAGGTCAATAGAAGATGCCAGCAATTTGTAAAGTTTTTTAAGAGATATTCTTAATTAGTAGGCATCCGTAAGTTGCTCTGTGGTGCACGTGTACTAGTCCTTAAAAAGAAGATATTTTAGTGAAACTTTGGAGTTACTAATTCTTCGCTTTAGATCATGCTTAAACAACAGCTCTTTCCGAAGAATTGGATCGGAGTTCCCTAAATAGCACGACTTTTCAGTCTGGAACGATTTCTGGAAAACGGACACTTGAAACGCAGAGCCACTTGTAGCCAGCGAATACAGCTGCTTTTCCTTGCTCCGACTGCTTGTTGTGTTCAGGGGAGAAGAGAACACAACAAGCGGTCGAGGCGAGGAGAGAGGGCTGTTCTCCCAGGCCAGCATTTTCGCTTTTACATTGACCAAAGTCTGGGACGGGGCCTCTTCCGAATATCAATCAGTGATGCATAATTACAT
>OX421457.1:29939926-29967426 GCA_949126865.1 Montipora capitata | reverse complement strand
ACAATCACGAAATGTGCTTGTGTAATACTACTAACCCAGCAAGAGTAAATATTACATACTGATACCCTGGCAAAATATTATTTAGACGACAAATTATTTACTTTTGTAGTTATAAAGGGTAGTACCACTCAAAAGTAAGTTACCACCCTCTCGCAAGACGTATGTCTCGTCTCGCGAGAGGGTGGTAACTTACTTTTGAGCGGAAAAACCAAACTACAAGAAAACTGTATAACGTGATATGTTAAGATAATGTTTAGGACATTAGACTACGGCTGAATAAAAATAAAAAATATGAACTCAAGCGGTAAATTTATTGTTCGAGGGAAAACGTTGTTTCTCAACGCGATAAAACAAAATTAAATCTTTATGACAGCAACCTACTCACTTTTGGCTCAAAAAAGCTGTATAACCTCGCCCCAGTCTTCTTCATTCCAGATGCCATTCTCTCGTACGTTCGGCGGGCTTTCTTTCCAGTTCCATTCTTTGATTGGCACCTGCCAGTCATTTCCATAATTTGCCATGACGTAAGACTCTGTTTCACAAGGAACACGGACTTTAAGTTCCAGAAACTCCGTCCAACACAGAGTAAATTTTGGAAAGGTGTACCTGGGAGAAAGGCAGATGAAATTTGTTTTTACGGGAGTTATTCCGTTTTCAGACTGAAGTAGCTTCTGCCCTTCCAAGAGTGAATTAGGTACATGGCAGAGTGTTCCTATGGCCTGGGTGGGCTCCCAGCACAATCAAAAATGAGTTTATTTTTAGAATTCTTGGGTTTCACTCACGTGGTCACCAGATATGTTTTTCAACGAAAACAAAAGACAAAGTTTGCATAACAATAGAGTTCAGTTCTCTGAGGATTGCATCGGGGCTCCAACATGGCCGCCGTTTCTTTGTTTGGAGACTCCAACATGGCGGTCCCTTATTTGTTTTAGCGGTAAATTGTTTCTAAAAATAAGTCCATTTGTTACTATGCTGGGTCAAGACCGTAAATTGATAGAGGAACACCCTTACCTAATTCATTCTTGCTTATTCTCCTTCCGTTAGCAAGGCTGCATCAAGATATTATGCCCATAGCATAAAGAACGGATTGAAAAAGAAACTAGAGTTTTGTTTGGAATACACAGAAAATGAGTTCTTCGGGGCCAAATATTTTGGCGCGAAAATCGGGCGATCCCCGATCGGTTGTTCTTGGATTATCAAACACACAAACAGACATTTATTGTTGCTCACTAAAAGGGCTTTTCAGCACCAATGTTACAAGTTTTAAAAAATAAAAATAAAAATACATTACTAAAATATTCTCTAAAAATAATCTGCGGCTAAATTGCATGTAATAATTATGAACGAATATATTAATATATTTAAGATAAATGTTCTCTGAAAATACGCCGTTTATATGTGTCTAAACTAGTTAAAACGCTCAGGTCGTTGCTTAATCCATTCCAGATTTTAACTCCTCTATAGGCAAAGCGACGCTGTCAAGTCACCTGAAGCAACAACAAGGAATATTAAGGTTGTTTGCAGCTCGCGTTACCCTAGCATCAACGTTGACTATTTCGAACATTGATTGTCAAGTCACCTTGCATGCAATAACACGTACTGAAACAAAACCAATCCCATTACGAAGTTACTTTTGATACTGAAAACCTGCAGTTAAGCTTTCATGAACGAAAGATTACACAGCTGACATCGTCTTTGCACATCTTTCCTCTGAAAAAGGTTTAAAATCTAAATCAAAGAAAACGACCTGCAAGCACACATACTTATACATGTATACTTAATTGACTGCTCCCCATAGGGGTTTTTCAGGGCCCATGAAACACAGTCAACGAAATGACGTAAAATAACAACAACAACAGCCGTTAAGAATCCCAACTGGCCAGAGGCAAACCAGTTGGCTATTTACAAGTGCAGCTGGGAAGTTGAACCAGGGACTACCAGGATCAAATTCGACAACTGGTTAGACCGGGTCTTGAACCCGGGATCTCGGGACCTCAAGGGGCACACGGTCTCCGTCCATAGTTAACTATGCGTAACTGTTCGTTAACTATGCATAGTCTTACTTGAATTTTCTCCCACTCTTTGCTTGGGTTCCCCCGTTCCACATGTGATCGTTCTCCTCATAAAAAAAGAAAATGTCTAATTTGACATAATCCTCCTCGTTCCTGAAGGACAACTCAAAGCTGTCTTCGACCTACAACAAAACATGAGAAATCAAATCTGGTCTTGTTTTACAGAGACTTCATTCCTCCTATATACACCACCAAACGCCAAAAGCGAAACTGATAGGGAAATCGAAAATGGTTTGAAACCAGGTGTCGTTATAATTAAGTGAAGTACAATCATCTGGGTGAGTGTTACTAGTCCTCAGGAGGCCTACACCCACAGTGACTGACATTTTGACAAACTGAACAGAAATCATCTTCAGAGTCAAGTGATTCCCAACCCTAATCCTAATCACTTGACTCTGGAGATGACTCCTCCTTCCCAAGACTACACTCACCCGGACGATTGTACTTCACTATATTGTGTGGGGGAAACAACATTTCTTTTTCTTAAAAAGCACTCTTTTTTACGTCTGCATGTGAAGGAAAATCGTTTTCACTTATTCAGTGGGTTAAAGACAACTTTTTACCAGATAGACTGGCACAGAAGATCATCCCTTCATTGCGCACATTGCCTGCAAGCAGGCTCTCTCTCTGCAGTCTACCCCCAACCCCAGTTTCTCCGAGGGCCTGCTCCCAGGCTATCGCGCACACTGAGTGGAATCAGTCTTCCTGTTCGGCGTTTCAAATTTTACCCTGCTTAGTAACAAATACAAGTTTTGTTTCCCTCAAGTTCTGTTTTAAACCAATCAACAGTGAAACATTTCGTTTGCCCTGACTGTAATCAATAATTTGTTGGATGCTCCTCTCTCTTCGTGACAGTTAGTCATCATATCACCTCTTAGTAATCAAAAAGACGTGATGAATGTGATGGAGACAGATAATGGGTTAATTGACTGATTGATTGATTCTCAAGGGTTGTTCAAGCTTTCTGGCTTACTCGACCAAATCTGTGTTTTAACACCAATCCATTAGTCTTGAATTCAGATATTAGGAGAGGGTTGTAATCCTTGATCCAAATTCCAATATCAACATCTTTGCTGTGGGGAATGATATCACACTGCCTGAACCAACCTGACGAAACAAAGAACTTATCTGAGTCAAGGAGTGCGAGGTGCAATTTTCTATCAAAATTCATCACCGGGATATACGTGCACATACGGCAAATGTGAAAACACATAGCTACTAGTCAGCTTGCCACTACCCGACAAACTCCAGGTGTCTTCAAACAGACACAACTTACCTAAACAAGTTCCACTGCTGAGCCAGAACCTGACACCGAGACGTTCCAAAACACTAGCTGCTGAAGAAAGGACTTGAAATGCTTTCTTCTTAAACAGAACAGCATCTGGTGAAATGTCTCTGCCATATTTACTGTAAAACCGTTGGGAATTCGTAAGGTTACATCCAGTGAAGCGTGAATGGTTTTGCTCAGAAGCCAGCTTACGTGGGTCAGCTGGAACTCTCAGCTTCAATCCATCGATGACTTTGTTTTCAAAAGAGAACCTTAAAACAAGAAATCGTAGTTTCCAAGAAATATTGTTAAGCTGGGGTTTTCTGAAATTGATTCTTTTCTAATAATTCTAATATTCACTATGAAAGACTTGTAACTAAAGATAACTCTTCCTTCATGATAAACGTATGCAAATGAAATGCTGACCCCAAATAGAAGTAGGAGAACGTGTATGTGAAAAAACGGAAAACAAAGACGAAGACGAAAAAGACGATGACGACGACAATGACAACAACGAAGAAGAAGACGAAGAAGAAGAAGAAGGACGAGGAGGAGAACAACAAAAACCACAGCTAGTGGGAAGTGAAGCACTAAACTCTGGTACCAGATCAGTGCAGGCTAACCACCAGTTTTAGCCTTTTAGTTACCTTATTACATGAAATTTTCGCAACATGTTAATTTCGCAAATTTCGCCATTTTTTTAAAAGTCGCGAAATTTAAGTGATGGGAAAATTAAATGTCGTGAAAATAACATGACGCGAAAATTAATTGACTCACATTATGTCAATAACTAAAACAGCGACTTTATTACACACGTTTATAACAATCATTTTGAGCTATTCTGTGGTAATGTTCTGGTCCTCTCCATCGCTACTGCTTTCCGTCTCTACTCCAGGTAGCACTTCTTTTGTACAATCCTCAAACTGTCCATTTACTGGATCTTTGAGTGTGTCTCACTCAAAAACGCGAAATTAAAGTGAGTCAAAATGCAAAATTTTCGCAAAATCACGAAATTAAGGTGTCGCGAAATATGCGAACCTCAAAATCGCGAAATTACCGTGTCGCGAAAATTTCATGTAATAAGGTAACTTTAGATGCAAACAGGGTCACGCAAAAAGTGAGTGAAAAAGAGAAACTAAACGAGGCCAGTAGAGACAGATAGCAGGCTCTCCCCAGTTTCACTGAGCCCTTTTTTTTAGTACCGCAAGATCTCACCCTCCTTCGCATGGAACAGGTTAGGGAGCCCCCCCCCCCCCCCCTTACTTTTTTTTTCCTACTGTGGTGTTTTCTCCTAAACCTCTCCTCACTCCCCTCAGGCATCTGTGATCCACATCAACTGTGACCCACACCAAAACCTAGCCCCCCCCCCCCCCCCCCCCACTTGAAAACATACTAAGCAGCCCCAGTTATTATTGACCAAAATAAAACGATTAGTGAACATTGTTTTTGCTCAGTTCAGTTCGGTTTCAATAAGAGACATTGATTCACCAAAATTCAACCAAAGTATCCCATACACATAGGCAAAATATACCTGCCATATGCTCCAGAGAACATTGTAAACTTGATCTTGGTTGCTGTATCTCTTTGAAGTGGTCCATGCCACAAATAAGACTGTCTGTCATAAAATATCAACAGCTCTAAGAGGATGTTATCCAGTGATATGCTGCATGATGAAACAATAAGTTTGATATCCAAAAAGTCTTTGCTTGAATCAAACCACGGCTCTTGAACATTGTGGCAAATGGCATGGAAACCTCTTGAATGAAGGTTAAATCTAAACTGGGACTAAAAAGGTGCGCAAGTTTGCTGATTGTTATAGTGAAAATTAATTTTTTTTTATGACAATGAGCTGAATTTCTCAAACACCTGACAGTAATATATATTTACCAAAGAGTGACACTTCATAAATTTTACTCTGTCTAACATCAGATGCTCTTACTAGTCAACGGGGGGTATCCTAAGGGCGTTTGAGGTGTAAATGGGTTAATATTAAATTTATTAAGACGGCCTTTTGAAAGTGGTCTTTTGTAAGCATCTTAAAATGCTTATAAAAGACCATCTTACAATGTACATATATAATTTTACAGGAATTTAAATCTTTTAGATTGATTTTTGCCAAATTTCATTGAATCTCTTTACAGTACTAGAATTAACAAGATTGTGAATTCTATATGGGGTGGGGGAGGCATTATTTAAGGTCAAAGGAAATCTGGGTTGGAGAATCTAAGTTCTTCTCTGAGGGAGCACCTGGCTGCTTTAAAACCAACTTACCATCACTGTTGGTAGTTGACGCATTGGCCTCCTCTGCCATTCTGAATTTATGACACCAAATACAAAGCCTTGGTGTTTACAAAGTAGTTCACATGGATCACCTTGTAACACGTTTGAATTCTGTGCCAATAGTGAGGAATTTAGTGGATGAAACAAGAATATTGGCATTCCATGTTCTCTGCTAACTTCTCCAAATATTTTCAAATGTCTCTGTCAGATAAATTTAAACAAAACAAAATGTCATTATTGGATGACAAGTGATTATGGACTGAGCAAGAGGCCCTCTGCAGGATCTCGTCAACTACAATATGACTTACAAATTATGATGCACCCACTCAATAAATTCTCATGCAACATCAAATTCTTTTGTGCTGAGAATGAAGAAAGGACAATGAACACTCCTTAAAAAGCTGTAAAAACTGCACCTAGTTGAGTTTATGACAAGCAATCTATGATTACATTTTTGCTTATTATTATTTTATTTGTTTGACAAGGTTGAAGTTTTGACAGCAATTCGGCAGATGTGGACCTGCTATACCCACCCACCTAAAGGACAGTCACAACACCAGGAACTTCATCCCCTACTCTTCTCAAATAGTGCGTGGGTTCTTTAACCTCCCGAAGGGGAACTTATGAACATGGAAGATATTTATGAGACAGGGCCTATGGTTTATAGTCCTTATCTGAGAAGGCTTGAAAGTTTAACCATTCGCAGATGTTATTACAAAGGCAGCACTTTTACCCTGAGTGTTGGTCCGGCCAGAGTCGAACTCGCAATCAACCGCATGGCAGCCCGATACTTAACCAAGCCACCGGTGTGTGGTGTCTGCAGGTTGCTTCACAGCATGCTCTACCTATCAAACAACAGAAGCCTGGAAAAAATGTCATTCATACCAGCACAACATTCTTCTGGCCATGATCTCTCAACAGGAGTAATCTTTGAAGACTTTCAACAACTTTGAGCCTTGAAATCAACTAAATAAATAAAACATGAAGAATGCAACCAAGGTCAGCAGTTGTCCTCTAAGTTAACATAAATGTTTAACATCACAGGCGACCGCAACATGTGGACCTAATAAGTGCAGAGCCATTCCAAGTAATGATATTGGACCATCTAAGTTCCTTGAATAACTATGTTTTAACTCTTCGATTCCAAGGAGTGATCTGCATGCAAATTCTCCTCACAATTTCAATGAAATATCAGTCAGACAGGTATTGAGAATGAAGATTACTATCAGTATGAGAGGCATGAACTTGATATAACGCCAAATTCTCATGACCACCTAACAAAGAAATCTATGGTACTAGTTAGGAGAATGAAGGTATCGATCTTGGGAATGAAAGGGTTAACTGCATTGACTGAAGGCCAAACCAGAATGTGCGCATGGTTGCCATTGTTCCAGTTGTTTTGATGGCAAGATTAAGCCAAAAAAAATATTTTCAGCAGTTACTCCTCCTCCCTTTCCTCCCTTCATACCCTGCCACTTAAACATAACAACAACAGCCATTGTTATGTACCTACAATCTTGGACAGAATAAAATGGAACAGCAAACCCCCATCCCCCCCAAAGCAAGGACGAAGCCGAGCAAAAGCCAAAATGCGCCATTTTCCCATCCTTGATTTGGGGGGAAGGGGGATTTCAAATTTCCCATCTATTTTGTCCAAGATTGTAGACTTTCACTCAACAAAACGAGCACTGTTGGTCACGTGCCCCTGATCAAATTCAAATGTATCCCGACCCTATCCCCGGGATACAGTTCCGCAGTTGTTGCCCGCTCCGGATGTTTTGCTGCGATTGTTGAAGCACTTAATGTATGGTCCCTCGGCCCTGATGTATGGTCCCTCAAGTCCTGTTCGTCTCGGGAAACATCAGGCCCCAATTGTTCAAACGATGGATAGCGCTATCCACCGGATAAATCACTATCCGGCAGATATATTAAAACACTAGCAAAATCGATAGAGTTATCCAGTGGATAGTGATTTATCCGCCGGATAGCGCTATCCATCGTTTGAACGACTGGGGTCAGACGTGCTACATTTACAAGACGTGCTACATTCTTCGACCGCTGCCCCATCCATCGCTCGATCCTCGATCAACGCCTTCTCCCTTTCAGCGAAAAAATTAAAGATCACGAAAAGTACCACAAACCATTACCGTGTTATCGATTGCTTTCAAGGATAAAAGCTGCAGGAAGAGGAAGCTCAAAGAAATCACTAAAAGCAGAACAAGAATAATCCAACGTTGGGAAAATACTTTCTGTTTCATAGCACAAAAGCGCGAAAGGTAAAAAACTCATCCGCCATGTCCACTTGTTTATCACCCCAGGCTCCGAACGGGGTACATTTACAGGTAACTATGTCATGTATGTTCCACAAGCTGTCACGTCACTGAAGTTGTTTTCCGGAACATCCTTGGTTTTTCTCTCGGAAATATCGCTCCTGGTACATCTTCTTTCCTTTACTGCAAACTTTCTGTTTTATTTAGCTTAATTTTTCTGTCAAGTTTCTCGCCGAACAACCACTTGCCTGTTAACTGTGGTTCCCAGACTACCACTATTTTCATCGGAGAGCTAATCAATATGGCCGCCATGTGAAACTGATGCTGAAAATTAAAAGGAAAACGTAAGAGATAACATTGGCAGACCTCAAGGAGGATGGGGGTTGCGATTGCAGCTAAACTTGTAGCCTTAACGTTATTCTTTCTGATGATATGGTACATCTGGACCTTTGTTGAGGTTAAAAGTTACAAGGTTGATTTCGCTGCATGTTTGTCAATTAGTGCAGATTGTGTAAAACAAGGGAACTGATTTTTGATTCTCATAACTACAATCCGGGTCAAAAGGCTTTGGCATACTGGTCAAAATTGGGCGAAAAGAAGAGAATTTACCGTACACGCTTCCATCGTTGCAGTATAGATGGTTTCCAATCATGTGATGAGATGGCTATGGTGGTGCACAAAAACAATAGCAAATTATGGCTCATGTTTTGCATTATAATTGAGTCAAATTCCCACAAGACCTTTTCCTCTATTGTTCTGTGCACCAACATGGCTGCTTGACATCAGGTCAGAACCATCTATATGAGCAATGCATGTTCTTCTTTCACTGCCTTTTTTGCAGCCCCCTTCCCCCCAGACAATGTCTAAACAGTCGAGCAATCGATGAACTAATCTTGATTTTGGAGACCGTGAAAAATCAAGCTTTTAATTGGGGAAGGGGGAAAAGCAGGAATTGTCCCAACAGCTTTGACCAGGAATTGTAGCATGTGACATCATGTTGGTGCCAAAACATAAGACATTGTGCATTAGCATCTGACAATTCAACCAATGTGGCAGCTGTGACATACCAAGGGCTCTCTTGTCAGCCTCTGATTATTCCACCAGTATGGCAATTATGTCATATCAAGGCTAGCCTTAGGTATTGTATATGTTTATTGGGAGTTTTGAGCACATTGTATTTAAGCAAGGATGTAAAAAGTTCTCATATTTCCTCACAGTTGATCTCATCTAGGATTAGGCTCTCGCACGACAAGGTCTTATTTTTTAAACCTCTGGATGCCTGGTCTCTTTGAAACAGCACCTTGAGATTTTGTAATTATATATACAAATGTCAATCTCTACTTAACACACCTCAATAACCACCACACATGGTGGAGGATTGCAAAAAATTAGGTACAAATGAGATGCATGGTATTTTTTAGTGTACCTTGGAGAAATCACACCTTTTGATTTCTTAGTCTGTAGGAGTCCAGGGAATGGAAGGCAGAGTGGGAGCTTCCATGACAGATATACTCAAATTTTTCGATGTATCTGATGCTTCAGAGGTCACTTGGGCACATGCAGTCAACAGTCAGGAAAAGCTGCAAGAAGCACTAGCTGGAGAGGTTAATAAACTTGTCTTTATTTAATATTTAGATTTCTTCATTTTGCTATGTTAAAATGCATGATGGAAAGAGCAAGTTAAACATTTTGAATTGGGATGCTTTTGACAGTACTTCATGACCAGTCTGTAGGGTACGGCAGAACTCAATGACGTCTCACATGTGCAAAGGCATTTTTACAAGGCTTTCCTGTTGCCATGGTGACATTTTACGTCACAATAATGACTTTTTCTTGTTTAGCAATAATCCGTGTTTCATTTGGTACCACAATTATATTGCTAATACATGATACAACAATGTGGTGCCGATCCGTCTAAGACTCTTCTAATAAGAGTGTAACTTGGAAGCATTGAATCTGGTTTGAATTGTTTCTTTCAGATTGTTAAAAGTGCAGTGCCTGTAAATTAGCTTGATAGCTAAGTGTACTTCCAGTATAAACAAAGCATTTTTTTTAACTTGGAGTCACAGGCAAATTCTGTAAGTGGTGTCCCTCATGAAATCTGTTATAGAGTACTTTTTCCATAGTTCCTTTTGCATCTCAATGTTCCACAAACAAAATTTCAATATCTGATTTGATTACTGGACCAGGTAACCTACATAAACTCTGACACTGCATTTGCGCAGGTTTAAAATAATTGCACCCTCTCCCCCACCCCCCTTCCTGAAAGTGCCTCCTCCAGATTTTATTCTGGCCAATGTTAATAGTACAAGGATTTAACATTGTTCAATTAAGACAATTCCATTTTTATTTTTTATTTTAAGGTTATGATGATTGAAGCAGATGTATTACTAAGAGACGATGATGGGATACCCATCATGGCTCACCCACCCAGTACAGACAGCGACCTGTCGCTTGTCGAGTTTGTTAAAGCAGTTCTTGCGACTCGTAAAGGCATCAAACTGGATTTCAAAACAACGGCTGTGGTTGAACCTTCATTAAAAATCCTCTGGGAGGAAATGAATTCTCTGCACCAACACACATCCACTCCAGTGTGGCTGAATGCTGACATCTTGCTTGGTCCTTGCAGATTTGCATGTAGTGCTGTACATCCACATATTTTCTTATCCCTTTGTACGAAGTTCTTCCCCTCCGCAACCCTTTCAGTCGGTTGGAGAACAGACTTTTATCTTCAAGGAGATGATCATTATGAATGGCCCATGGTTCAGCAAATGAAAGACTTGCTAGCCAAGATTAATCAACCGGTCACCTTTCCAGTCAGGGCAAAGATAATAGGCAAGTCTATGGAACAGATGTTATGGCTTTTGAGTCTCTCTAATAACTACACACTTACAATTTGGTCTACAACCTTTGACGATCCAAATACTAAGGACTTGGTTGCTCTGCACAGAAAAGTTGCAGATAAAAAAAGGCTATTTTACGATCTTCCTGTTGATCAGCATACAAAGTTCTTGGAGGAGCTCAAGTTTGAGGCATGAATTAGAGGTTACCATTCCTGCAGGGTTATTGCAAAAAACCAGCAACCAGCGAATTGCAGTTACCGGTACCTAGAAGAGTTGGTTTCTTAGATTTGATACTGACTAAGACAATGTTATTTAAAATAGCCAATGTGGCATTATCTTTGAACCATGTTGAATGCTTTGTGCCTGTCATTTCTGCCTTTTGTTGTTTTTTGCTTTGCCATCAAGGAGCTTGAAGTTTGGGTTGTCACAAGAAAGGCAAAAATTAAATTTACAAATGTACTTCAAAAAATGCAATTTCACAGTGAATTGACTGGAAACGACCTAACTGGTGGAATTATTAGAGACTTAGTTAAGCAACAACAACATCAACTCAAAATATAAATTTGCATTGTAATCACAAATCATGACTATTTAAATCTTTTTAATGTGACAAGGGTGTGGTAGTTCCTCAAAAGTGACACTGGTTGGAATCAATATTTATAGATTTTAATTCAAGGCCAAGCCGAGAGTTTGCTTGTGTCACCAATGTGAAAATATTGTAAACTACTTATTCAGTACCAACACTAATTAAAGAAGAAAGACATTTAAATGAATAAAATGAAGAAAGATTAATTTTTTTTGTAAATCATGAGAAATTATTATAGTTCTTGATCAATAATAATATTATTAATAAACCTTTTTTGATTTTTCACTGTGAATCATACTATTTTAATAACCCATTGCCCCACTGGAGTGAGACTTAATAGATTTTACTTGTCAATGGAAGGCGCTTCAGGAGTCAGTGGCAAATTATACTTAAATGTCTGAATACAATTAAGAATAAAAATGAGCGGTATCAAAGACTGACATTTCAATGTCTCCATGCCATCATTATCAAAATCATGCAATTATCTCCTCATAATTTTTTATTAATGATACTAACTACGTGTGAGCAGCTGCTTACGGGAATTTGATAACAATGTCATGGACCTGTTGAAACCTCATTCTTTGATATCGCTCATTTTTCGTCGTAATTATGAATGGTGAATTATACAACACAACATTAATATTGGTAGAAGGGGGTAGTTTCTAAAGAAACTGTGGTGCTGCATCGGTGGGGAAGTAGTATACAAAAATTTGGTTTTATCAACAGAGTTGAGAATGTGAATTGGCCACCGTACAGAGATTCTAAAAGCTGACGTTTCGAGCGTTAGCCCTTCGTCACAGCGAATCTCTGGGAGATTATTTAAAAACAGAGATTATTTTAAAACATTTATAAACACCTTTCACAAATACTGGTAAGTAATTTCCCCAGGGATACTTGATAACCCTGATATTTATTAAATGGAATAAAAAGGAATAACATCCACTGTTGTCATTGTTGTTATCATTTTTTTTCTGTATGTATTGTCAACATTAAGGTTCAACTTATTTATACTGTAACTAGCGTCGTTACAATGTAGGGTTGCAGTAAATTTATCTTTCCAGGAAAGTCACAACTCCAGGGGCTAGTAGGAGTGCATCTTCACTAGCTCTGCATGAAGTTATACTAGTCCTGGGCTAGTGGAATAGGATTAGTGTCAAGCACAAGAAAGACTTCATAGTGTATCACTGTGGCTATGAAATTATTATACATAGAGTAAGGACAGTCCACTAACACTGTACACCACATCTAAGAGATATAATTAACACCTCTTAGTTTTCTCAGATCAGGATGGTGATGGTGTCACTGATAGGGGGAAGATTAACAGTGATAATAACTTACGGTAATTCAAGTTACTTAATTTAATAAATTAATTCAAAAATCACAGTCTTTTACTTGTGACCCATAATCAGGAAAAGTATGCACAGAACAATGGTCACTGTTTGATAACAGTCATTTCCTGCACTTGCCCCACTTGTCCCTTCTGCTGCCAAGGCAACTTCGACCTTCTCTACCAGGACTGCACCTGTTTGTTTTCTGACACCCATCAGCAAGTGATCTGCGATTGGCTTGCTCTCCATTGTCAAAGAAATGGATGCCTTTTCTCCCTTGCTGTCTTGTGCAGTAATTTCACATTCAAAGGTTCTCTGTTTGCCATCAGATGACCATTCATTAATGTCAAACTTGAAAATACCTGTTCTGCTTCTGACAGTCCCTTCCTTCATTTCTCCTCCGCTTGCTAACAACCGGAAAATGCCATTCCTGTGCAAGATCAGTGTCACGACTCCTCTGGTATTTGCATGGGTTACCATTCTTGTGGTGTTAGCCACATGAAGTGAGATGCTGATGCTCTTTTCTTCATTTATTCCTTCAGTGTCGATGAAAGAACAAACACCTTTCACAAATAAGTAATATTTTGCATAGACCTTGTACAGGGTTCTCTCGGATAGCACTTCACCTCCATCTCCAGAAAACATAACACTATTGTAACCTACAAGTACATCGTCACACTGGGTTTTAGCTTTGGCTTTCCATGGATAACTCCCCATGCCATACAGGTATTTGTTAACACCAGGGCCTGCTCTCCTTAAAGCCTCTTTAAATGCTGTGTCCTGTGAGGAGGGAAGATCATAGTAGATCCTTGTCTTGTCAGACACTCTTTCTCGCAGTGCAACTAGGTCTTGGGCATTGAGATTGTCACTTGACTTTGACCAGATGGTTATGGTAAAAGTTTGTGATAAGCCTAGTAACCAATCAACTTGTTTGACAGAGCGTTGCATCAGTACTGCGCGCATAGGAAATGTGATTGGCTGAGGAATCTGTGATACAAGCTTCCCCATGGAAATTACTTGAGTCCAGTTGTAGTAATTTTCTGGTGAAGTCATGTTTGACCCAGTAGTCCAGCCAATTGAAAGAGTTGCTTTTGGGAAGTACATTATGCAAAGGTCCAGGAATTGTTCATGATCAACAGGGGTGCACACCTTATCATAACAGGGTCCGGGCAATATGTCTGCATTGAGCCAGATAGGATTCTTAAACTCAGTTCCTGATAATTTGTTCTTTAGCATCTTGAGAGATGGCCGGACAACTGCAATGGTCTTGAAGTCCAGCTTGATCCCCTTAGTTGAGCCAACTGTTTGATTGAGAAAGTCTGCTAACGTCAAGTTACTGTCAACGTCAGGGGGGTGTGCCATCACAGGGGTACCATTTACCTATGTAGGGAACAACTCGAGTTACAAGACATTGTAATGGAACATTAAGTAGGGTAGCACGAAACAGTAGAGTGGATATTTCACTATTAAATCAGATCAGTAGCATGAGAAATAATCATTACGTGTTACTTATTAAACATGAGAATCCTAACATTCACAAAAATCATGGATTAGAACCGAAAATCACAGCATTTGAGAGCATTATGTATTAGACCAAAAGGAAAGAATTATATCTAGCAAATTATGTAGCATTCCAAAATAGAGAATTATCAATATAACATGACATGGCACTGCAACCAAGAGCACCAGACAAGGGAAGGAAACATTGGAATCCTATCTGGCAAGCACACCATACGCAGTATAGCATACAACAGCATTAATTAATCAAAAGTGTTTGAAATTCTTAAACCTTATCATCCCAAATGATACAAAGTTTTAGCATGTCACTCTCCTACACAGCACTACTTTCTTTGGAAAGTTCTATTTTTATTCACAGTGCTCACATTTTAACTTAACATAACAATATTATTACGCATGAAGTTGCAGTTCACATTGCAACCAGGTTGACAATCAGATTTAATGTAGCTTGATGCTACCCTGGTTTGAATAAATTAAATGTAGTTTAGATTTAAATTTATTAGGGAGGCAGTGCAGCCCAGTAGGTGGGGCACTTGCCTTGAGATCCAAAGATCCAGTGTTCAAGACCTACTCTGACCACTCATTGATTTTGTTCCTGGTAGTCCCTGATTCAACTTCCCAGCTGCACTTGTAAATAGCCAACTGGTTTGCCTTTGCAATTGGGATTCTTAATAGTTGTTGTTGTTCTGTTCCGTCATTTCATTAATTGTGTTTCATTGGCCCTGAAAAGCCCCTATGGGGAGCGGTAAATCAAGTATGTTTGTATTGCACTGTTATGTTAAGACTCAAATGCAATGGGTCCCTTTGGGTCTTTGAATCATAACTTTCTAAACTACCTGTAGATTCAAATTTATTCAAACCAGAGCAGGATCAAACTAGGTCTGGAGATCAATTCTGTTTGGACAGAAAAGGTCATCAGCAACATTTTATTGTTTTTTCAATTTCCGTGCAACTTGTTCAACTCTTTTCTGTGTTGAGAGCTGTACCACCGCTCCAGAAAAAAAAGACATGATGGCTAACTAAAACTTCATCGGCTAAGGTGCTCTTTAAGGTGGTACTACGACCAAAAAAAAATTTTGTTTTTCCTTTGGATTTCAAAACTATGTTAACTAAACACTAACTCACCCAAGTTTTAAGTTCTGATTTTAAAAAGATACCTGTTTATTGTAGCTGGAATTTTCTTATTTATTGGTCCGCCGTTACTAACTTCAAAATCTTGAGAGAGCTGGGTCGAGGAGAAAATGATGTCAAACACTCACTAGTTTAAGAATGCAATGCGTGTGTACGCGGCCTAATTAATATGCAGCACGGGAGTTTCGGGCTTTCAGACTTTTCAACCCGCGTTTTGCATATATAATAAATTGTGTTTACACGCTGAAATTTTAAGTTAGTGAGTAAATGACGTCATTTTCTCTAGATCCAACCCTCTGAGGTCCAATCGGCCAGTTTTGAATGTGAGTAATGGCGGACCATGAAATCCAAAACTTACATTCAAAATAAACAGCCTTTCGATTAAACTCAAAGCCCAAAATTTTGCCAGTTAGGTGTTAAGCGAACACGCTTTCAAAATCAGAAGAAAAAAAGGAAATGATTTTTTGATCATAGTACCACTTTAATGTGAGAAAGTATTTGATGGTAAGAAGGCATAATTCTCTGCAAAAAAATTAAATTTTCTGTCTCGGGTTTTTCCTACACTTTTCCAAAATGAAGACATCCACCTTAGATCGGCACCCATTTAGAAGTACTTTCATTAAATACCTGATTATTTCGCATCAAAACATCAGCTTCAAACATCATAATGTTACTTGAGAGACCCTCCTTCAGCTTGACTGGTGAATTGACTGCATGAAGCCAAGTAATGTCCGCTCCATCAGTTACTTGAAAGAAATCCAAGAATTGACTTCTAGAATCTAGATGCTGTGTTCTGTTACATATCTTTCCTAGGTCTGCTTGAACAGATGAATGCAGCAAACCTAAAACCCAAAAAATAAGAAATAATTTATGTAAGCTAAAGCAAGAAAGATATGGGGACAGCTTGGTCCAATCGATCAGGTCTCATATAAACCACTCACTTGTACAACACACAATTCTTCGAAATCTCAGCTCCTAAAGTTCTCTTATAGTGGTTTAAATTTGCCTGCATCAACTCATTATTTTGGTAAAACCATTTTTTTCATGTTTCATTCCCCACCCACACAGCACATAAGTTTTTTAGAAATCCAACCCCATTATAAAATGGTGACCATAAAAGGGCCTTAAAAGTGGTCCTTGAAATCATACATACATACATATACTTTATTTATGCTCGAAGATTACAGAGTAGCTGTAGAGCTAATGTAGAGCTGTAGAGCTAATGTATTCAAATAATCTTTTTTTTTACACTGTATTGGATCTTTTTATTTTACACTGTATTGAATCTTAGAATGTTAAAATCGAAATTCCTTAAATTGTAGGTTAGAGCGGTTTGCAATTGAGTGTCGAAAGTAATAAGCGAATTGCTTTGGTTTTGCATTACTTCACTCAGTGATTGGTTCAAAGTCCTCGCACCACTTTTTCAACCAATCAGAAGTGAAACCAAAGCCAATCGTGGCTCATGCATGCACATTTTCCTGTGCTTTGTGTCGGCTACGTGTAATTACTTAGAGTTTTGATTGGTTTACTGGATTTGATTGGCCAAAGTAATTGCATTGGTTTTGGTTCTACGACACTCGATCGAGGTTGTTAAGCATTTACAAAAAATTCCGGAAATTTCGGTGGAAATTTCCATCGGGCGAAAAACGTGTTCCGTTAAACTCAGGTCCGTTCGCCGCCCAGTGATTGCGATTTTACGCGCCAAAATTTAAAAATGTGGACGTGAATAGCCTGGAAGTAATAAAGACCTTTCAAAAGTTGTAAATGGAACACACATTTCATCGGAAACGGGAAAACAGGACTACCTTTTCAGAAGTTTCGTTTATTCCGGAAAATTTCCAGTGGAACGAACCAAAAACGTGTGTTCCATTTACATCCAAACCGGAATTTCGGAATTTCTTGGTAAATGGAAAACGCCCTGAAACTCGCTCTAACATTATTTGAAAAAACTAAAGTTCCTTATGCATGCATGTAGGTAGAAGATCATTTATTCTTAACCTTATACATAAAAATTAGTCAATCTTGTAATCTCGATCCTCTCGTTCAAGGTAGGCAGTTAAGCAAGCCTTTAGAAGAAGTTCCTCAGAGTTCTTCTTCATCCTCTCTTGCAACCTTTGAGCTCTGGATCGTGCAAAAGCTGCAGTAACTGCAAGTCTACGTGCTAATCCAGTGTTTTGGTAAAACACTAATGACTTGTGTTTGGTGTTAGTAGTTGCTCAAACTTACCAAGGGAGCAAGCTGTAAAAAAAACACTGACAATCATGATGAGCTTCCAAACAGTTCCAGCTTATCAGAAAGATGTCAGGCTTATTACAACTGTATTTGATTGGTTCTTCATAGCACAGGTCACGCAACGGCACTTACCGGTAACCAACAGTCTGAAGTGGGAAGATAGACCCTGGGAACGAGATTGGCTATTGTCACACCATCTAAAAAAGCCATGTCACGCAGGTCGCAGAGAAAATCCATATATTAATTTAAATTTTCGAATTCTCGAACCCTAACAGAAGTCGTTAGAAATTTCCTTATCTTTAAGTGCGTTCAAAGAGGTGAAGAGGGATTCAACCCATTATTCATTTAGTACAGCCAAATATGCCAGAGATGGTTAATCCATGTAGGGTGGGAGGTGCAAAATACAGGTCTCAGGTCAAAGGTCACAAGTCAAAGGTATCTGTTTTGCCTATACAAAACCAACCCTTACCGTTAACCAATGCTAACATTAGGCCTAAAAACTGTTGTTTTGGTCTAATTAGGCCTAAGATAAGCTATAATGAATGTTTAGGATTCCTTCCCGTATTGGTAAAACAATTACCTGTGACTTGTGACCTTTGACCTGTCGCATGCAGAGTGATATAAAATAAATATCAAAAAGTGTCAGTAGTTTTAACAAATAAACGTTTTGGGTGTAGAACCCTTCTTTGGGGTGAAGAAAGTGATTTAATTTGTTTTAATTTCACACTAGTTACATCATAAATTCACAGAGAGTTTCTTTCGTCACCCTTGTCATGGAGTCTAAGGTCCCATCCCACAATAGATACCACTTTGGGAGTGGCCAGTACTTTTGTCCCAGCAACTGTGGACGTTTAATCAGAATTTACACCACCAAGCTTCCACAAGCCAAGTGGCACATACTGTTGGGCTTCAAATCAGAATTGCAAGTCACATGCAATGAAAAAATAAAAGAGAAACATAAAACAAAGAGTTTTTGTGAAGTAGCCTTTCAGGCTTAAACTTGCTGGAATACAAACGATCCCAAGTGAATCATGATTGGTTCAGAACTTGGTGAAAATCTGACAAAACAAGAATTATTATAAAGGTCTGCTACCTCAGGGAAGAACGCTTGCTTATTGAAGGCAGACAAACAAAGTATTTTTATGGCTGCCTTCAACAATAATATTATTACAGAACAAAACATAAGATCACCAACATTCATTTTTCTCATTTAATAACATTACAAATATTAGTATGACATTAAAATACTTGCACTAATTCTTTTTTCTGTTCTAAGCTTTGCTTAAACAGATGCTATGGTGTTATGAATGATTTTCCTCAGTGAACTGTCAATCAACCTACAGATTCTAAACTAATAAATTAGAGAATCTGTAGTGAAAGCATAAATATTGGAAGTTCAAAAAGCTAAAAGAAGAGAGACTGTTAATGTTTACAATGAGGTGTGATTTATGAAGACTAAAGCCAGCACGTAAGTTTCAATATCACATACATACTGTATATACAATAATAATTAATTTTATTGGACTATTCATTTGCTGAATAATTATTGCTACCCTACATCACCATGAAATAATTATAATATCTTATCACTAGAAACAGTAACTTGTACATTCACTTACGTTACATAATATGCTGGGTAAGAAGGGCAAAAAGGGACACCAATGTGCTTATCAGATTTTGATCAGTTTTCACTCTCATAAATAAGGTCTCTAATAATATGCACCTTCCATTGGAACATAGTACCATAGATACTCCTCAAAAGCACTACACTTTACAAGCTACATGTATAATTGTTTGGACAATATCATCTTGCACATCTTTTGAAGCAAGTTTAGCTGCAACTGCATTGATTTCAAACCAAACAAACCATAATTTTAATTCGTGCTGTACCATTAAAGCCTTTATAACTCCAGCCTATCTTTCCAAAGGCCAAAAAAATGACCTACATCACAGTTCAAATGGTGAAGGAGTAATTAATATTATCACTAATGTGAAGCGAAATCTATTTAACCAGGGCAGAATGTTTTCAAAGTTTGTAGGCACTTTTCATCATGAGAAGAAAATAAGCATCGTTGTCTATGGATGCACTGACTCCAGCATAGTAGTTCATAAATTCATCTCTAGTTATCTACAAAGAGAAAAGAGGTAGAGTGTAATAAGTAATTAGCACAGTTGAAAACTGTAAAAAATGTACTTTTTACAGAGGTACATAAATTGTAATTCTCAATGGGTATTTGTATCACTGAAAAACTCAGGAAATCCACTCCAATGTTAACTGTGGTTGCAGGAATTAATGGGTCACTGCAGACAAGGAAAGAGAAAAATCTCTGACCGGGGTAACCAGGAAATGAATCTGTTGTGTTATAAGTTGTGATGTCATTGGGATGTCATTGCGAATTGTCACATCAATTTCAATAGGGACGTATCTGCCAAAGAGTATTGTTCAGTATTGTGCATTCAGTAATTACAGCATCTATAGTTGTTTCGAGATCAATTAATCCACAACCCTGGCCTGCCAGCTCAACCACATGGCAAGACAGGAGCTAGCAGTGGATAATTTATAGGTCTTCACTTTTCAAAAAGTACTTGATTACTAAAGGAGAATTAACTCAAAGGACCCATGTGGGTATAAATCGTGCCCTGTGGGATGAATGGCATAACATCAGCCAAATTTACTTAGAGACAAAATTTTTATCAATAATAATAAGTGCAATTATAACTGTACAATAAAATTTTACAAGTAAAGGAGAAGAGAGAAGTAGTCATCCCACTCTTTGAGGGATCCCTGATGTATGATGTATGATATGGGGAAGCACATGCGAGAGCGCCCATATAGAAGCAGTGTCTTGACTGATATTTGACGTGAATATTGAGTCCACGAAGAATTGTTACAGCAAAACAACGAAGAAAATACCCATAGCAGGCTGCTGATTTAGTCTTTGAGCCCGCACTGAAAAGGCTGAAAAAGCGGGAAAAGCCCAACTTTGAATGTAATTTTCTCGCAAAAAACAGAAAATGAGAAGAAATAACCCCACAAACTTAACTTTACTTATGTTTCGCTTTCCAGAAACAATGTTAGAAAAACTGCTGATTTTGGCCTTCCGTTCTCCTTCAAAGGAGATGAGCAACAAGTTGCCACAGTGGTTGGTTTGGTTATGTAATCATCATTATGTCCATGATGGCACATTATAATAATAATAATAATAATAATAATAATAAGAAGAAGAAGAAGAAGAAGAAGAAGAAGAAGAAGAAGAAGAAGAAGAAGAAGAAGAAGAAGAAGAAGACATAATCATGACTGACAATCAAGTGCTGTGGGAGCAGGTATGCTAGAAAACTTGAGTACTTACCGTTCCATCAATCTCATTACTGCCTACTTCAAAAGTGTTCAAAAACTTCCTAAAGATCTGATCCTCCGTCATTTCACCATTTTGGTATTTTGGGTGTGACTTGACATTATATACTCTAGAAAATAACATTTGGTCACAAAAGTTTAATTTTAACTGTTTTTAAAGCATTGAATGGTGATGGGAATTCTCTCAGAATTATTGGAATACAAGAGAAAGGTTTTACTTTTAATTCACAAAATTTTTATTGCCAATATTAGAGGACCCATACATTAGCAGAGTTTACTTTATTGTGTCTACATAACTACATTGTAAACTAAGGTATGAATGCAAGTCTTATCTGGGTTGGTTTCACCAAAACAGAAGTATCGGGAAAGGGTCACCTGCGTAAATTATCATAACTAGCTCTCACAGTGTATGGGTGCTATGACGACTGGTCAGTTTCTAGCAAGTCATATTCTTCACTGTTGCCCAGCTTGTTTCAAGGATGTGCTCTCTCCCAAGAGATGGTTACTAGAAGATAATTAACTCATTGACCCCTGGGATTGGGTGTCCCAGGGCATTTGAAGTGTCAGTGGGTTAATAAATTCATACACCCTAAAAGGATCATTTTCTCTGGCAATATGGCAAATTACCACAAACTATTTTTTTCATTAATTTTGGCACTATAGTGCATAAACTGAATAAAGAAAAAAATAGGGCATAACTATTGACTACTGCATCATTGTACTGTTCAATATACACTGACCCTCTTAGATCCTCAACTGTTATCTGTTGATCTCCTGTTTTATCCAATTTATTGAATGCTTCATTTATTACATCTTTCCTTGCTTTGCTCATTGGAGGCTGATAAAGAAGATGCATTAATTTAAATTTACTAAATTATACAATTTTTTATTTGCTTTAACACAAATCAAAATTTAAATGCTTACAGAAATATAATCACTGTACATTAGAGGCTTTCCTCGCCAAATACAATAAATAATTAAAATTTGAATGTTCAGGAATTTGACTGTAGACCAAATGCATAAATGGCGGCCAGACATATGTTATTTTGTTAATGTGCTCGTTTGCATGGACAAAATAAAAAAAAAATGTTGCCTGAAAGCGAGGCTAGTGAGTCTAATTAGCACATAAACAAAGAATACATTTTTGGCCATCATTTATGCATTCCGTCTATAGATGGACAAAAGAGGGCTCAAAAAGTTCTTCAATAATTTACGGTAACAAATCAACATTTTTATTACAATTATAATAATTTTTTTAATCCAATAATGGCACTTGCAGATTTTAATACAACGCCTTACTAGTTTCCTGGTCAACCTTTCAGGACTATAATTATAATTCTTAAAAAAATGTGTATTTGAAGTTTGAGTTAAAGACAAAAGATAGAAGTGATCTATCCTTGCACTAAACTGGACAATTACATACTATTGTCAAATCGTCAAGTTCAGTGTCAGGATCATATCTATTTTGTATTATAATTCTACACATTAAAAGACACTTTAGCGTTAATAAACTTACTCTTAGAGCAATAAGAAACTCATCAAAGTCAATGAGACCACTGCCATCTTTGTCAAAGGCACTAAACATCTCTTTCATTTCCTACAGGTTGACAAAAGTTTGACATGGGTAAATCAATAATAAATAATTATTTTGTCATAACTTAAGTTAATATCTCGACAACTACATCAGTATGTCTATCATTGAATGTATTACATTTTTATAAGTTACTTTTTACCAATAACTGATAGGGTTCTGGGGAAAATTATAATGATAGGTGTTGTATTGGTTTTTTACTTCTGTATAGGTATGAAATGACTCCAAAAATTTATGTATGACACTCAGTCTGGTTAAGCCTTAAGTAAATGAAGTACAAAAAATGCTGACAACAAATGTCACACAAACAGATAACCCTGAAAACAATCTACATGTAGCCTTTCTTAAAAGACAGATAATTCACTGTTAAATCATTCAAAACATGTGTGGGAAGAATTACGTGACTAGTGTCATCCAAAAAAATATCATTGAAATCTCATGAACCCAATTCCCAAATAACTAATATTATCAATAATTTTAACAAAGTGACTAGACTTACAGTGTAAACTTAAATCAAGTGAAGCTATGATCCTCACATTTATGAATGCAATTTTAGCAACCCGTGACCTCGCAACGCCAGCGCTCCAGATAATCAACTGAGCTATGAAGCCACTGATGTTAGAAGCTGGTCATTTGTGAGTTCAAATGTTTCCGTGATGAGCGAATCAATGAACGAAATGATACATGAAATGAGTCATATATTCAGTGGCTTCATGGCTCAGTTGGTTAGAGCGTCGTACCAGCAGGGCAAGGTCATGGGTTCAAACCCTTCTGAAGTCTTGAATTTTTCAGGCTTCTCTACGCAATTGCTAAAATTGCATTTATAACTGCAAGGATCAATTAGCTTCACTTGATTTCATATCCACAGTTCAATATAATTATGATTCATTTCATGTATCATTTTATTCATTGTACCCTTAAATCAGAGAAAGTTCCAAGCTTGTCAGACCATGTCCTCCTGTTTTAAAAAGCTATTTCAAATTAATTATAATGTAACTTTAGGAGACCCAGGTGGAGGAAGTCAATGAGTTTGCTGTTGGGAAACGTAAGCAAGAATGATGGAGACAACAATGAAAATTCATCTGAAAATTACCGGTATTATCAATTCTTTTCTTGCAGTCAATGTGTGCCAATTCCTATCTCCTCAATATGTAAATAATGAATAGGTTTCATTTCTGAATATTTGGAACAAAGTAATGATAATTATTATTACTGTGTTCCAAATATTCAGGAATAAAACTTAAGGCCTGCAAGTTAAAAAACTATGACAATTTACCCTTGGAATATGTCCAAAAAAACCCTCATTTGATCATTTCTCATTGTTGTTAAGAAGAAAGTGGCAAGAAAATGAACAAAAATTTAAAGGCATTTTCTACCTATAAAAATTATTGGAGTGTGATGGACATGGCACCACAGGGCACCCACACAATCTGTTTGTGTAGCCGATTGTTATTTTATAGTAAATGTACTGGATTTACCATTTGCTTCACCTATAGCGATATATCGTTAACTATGTATGTAAATCGATGATAAATAAACGTTGAATTACCTTACCTGTGGTTTATATCAGCGGGACGGTTTGTGGCTGGCACGTATGGATCTTGCTACGCATTTCGGTCGCTCGAATACTGTGGGATTTTGATTTTCTTCGAGGGCTAGCTCCGGGCCGTTTGGATAGATTTTCAATTGGAAGGTACGAGAAGAATCGTGAATCTTTTGACCTTTATGCTGCGAAGTTTGAAAGCGGAGCAATGCGATTTTGGGGGGAAAAATCGCTCCGGCGCTGGAACCCTTTCAAAACAAGGATTCCTCCCTTGTCCTTCTTATATATGGAACAGTCAACGGCGAACTCAAATTCATTCAAAATCACTCAAAAAACTGCTTTTGAGGTAAAAGGACGAATATAAACCACAGGAAAGGTAATTCAACGTTTATTTATCATTGATTTACGTACATAGTGAACGATATATCGCTATAGGTGAAGCAAACAATAAATCCACTACATTTACTATAAAATAACAATCGGCTACACAAACAGATTGTGTGGGCTCCCTGTGATGGCACCTGGGTTAAGCTAAATGCTCAATTTAGCAAGAACTGTGAAACACCATTGCCAAAGGGGTAAATGTTGGCAGAGTGAAACCTAAAGGCAAAGGATGAAAATCAAAAACAGCATACTGTACCTTTGGCTCCAAATTAAGACCATACTCAGTTATGCCTTTTTTAAATTCATTGAAATCTAATGTTCGATTCTGGTCATCATCCATAATTCTGAAAACCCTGAAAGTATGAGAAATTAAAACACTACAATCAATTTTTGTTGTGATGCATTTTAGTATAAATAATGTTATTATAAGTTTTATAGGAAGCAAGATTTCAGTTGTTGAAAGCTAGGACAACTCTGTCATCTTTATAATTCTTTAACAAATTAAAAATCACTCTTTTAAATAAGTATTTGAAGAACTTCATGTGTCAAACATTGCAAAAGGATAAAAACAATAATTTTGGCCACTTATCATCATATTGTGATAGGCTAATATGATTATGACACAGCAGTTGTTAAGCTTTCAGCTAGAGGACCTGGGAAAGGCATCTCTGAAAATGTTTCCAAAAGTGTGATATTCACAACTTTATATCGATATTATTTTCCAAGACAGTGTTTAGTTGTTTATATCTGCAAATAAACTACTCGCCTCAGTGTTCATAAATACTACAATAACAATCCAAAATAACGCTTGTTTAAAGAGCCAGATGCCAGACATACAGCATTACTGCACAATTTATATTTGAATTAATTTCCCTCTCGCATATTTTCCCCTTTTATAAGCAAGAAGTTCATAATTTGACATAATAATATAAAAGAAAGGAACTTTATTTAAATGTCTAGTGGATCTAGCGTGCATGACATGCATGCGGTCTAAGAACCGCGTGACAGACCTATGCTTCTAAAAACAGTACATCTGAAGTCAACCGATTAAGCGAAATAAGACGTTTCTAACTTCTTTAGATATATGTACCTTCCAATCCCTTTGATACCAGCTGAACCTCGACTTAAACATTGCAATCTCAATCTTTCAACTGGGTCTATGGTTCCCTTACTATTTAGCACCTTTTTGCACTTGTGTTTCATTTGTGAATCTGAACGGTAAGTCGCTGCCATTTTGTTGTTATTTGCAAAGGAAAAGTAAATATGGCGACCTCGCATGAAGTCACGAAGATTCCATGTTTGTGTTACCGTGACAACGCAACGAACGCGTACACAGTGAGCACGGGCTCAGACTACTTTTTTTGGTTGAGACAACCTCTAGTGAAATTCCTTTTCCTATATTGATAGGCTACTCCATGAAAATAATGATTGAATAAAGTTTTTCGTTTGAAATTTCAAATGATATCGGTAATTAGTCGTCGAGATACTATACTCGTCGCTGGAATATAATGTTATATCCCCCAAATAACACGGTCGTTTGCGATTCAATTCGATTCACCATCTTTTAGTTCGACTTTTTCGTGCTTAACTCTGTTAATATAACTTGCCTAATATATTGAAAATAAATTCATTGCTCAAATAATCTCACTTGGGCGCCATTCGAGTGCACTAATTGAAAAAAAAAAAAAAAAATGAACCATACCATCTGGTCATGGGGTTTGATAACTTTGACAGAAAAATAATTTTAATATTTCTCAAAATAACTCACCTTCCCAATCCTAGAATCCCGCTTGCACCACGAGCTAAACATTTTATACGCAAAGATTCAACAGGATCTTGGAACTTGGTCTGTTTGGCAGCTTTTCGCATCAACTCGCGATTACCTCGATTTGTGATCATTTTATCAATCCGTGAAGTTGAAGATGAAGGCGAACACAAAACACGAGTGGCTTGTCAACGAAGAAACTCCAAGTGATAACTATTTACTACTACTTTTAATTTCAAGCAACGATGAGTTTTGATTTTTCCCTAGGGACGAGTTATTCACGTTATTCATAATAATTCACTGAACATACGAAAACATACAAAGAGTCATGGAAACAAAATGATTGCCGGAATAATAATTGTGCTAACAGGTGAGAATGGGCAATGACGATTTGTCGAACAATTGACTCTAAGTACAAAGGAACTTTTAAGATCATTAAAACAGATCAAGCCTTTCTTCTTTGGAGAGATTCTCTGAGGAAAACGAAGAAAGAAGTAGTGAAAAAGTTTTAAAATTAAAGGAAAAAAAAAATTGGACCCGAGAGGATCATTCTCATCTTCTATTTTTTTACCTTCAGAATTCACGCTGCGCTCGAAAAAAAAAAGGGGCTCGCTGGAGCACCGCTGAGGAGAGATTATACACTACACTGAGCACTAAGGACAAAAAAGCTAAACCCCACCCCAATTAAAGAGAAAAGAAAGATGTATGATAGAATATGTAATAAAATACAAGTTTGCAGGAGTAATTCTTTTTGACGTTAGTGCAGTTTCTCTGTGGGTGACGAAAAACAATGAAAGAAAGCAAACGACTCTTGCGCCAAACTGAATCCGAATTTTTCAAGTCACAATTTCCCGAAATTCTTCTTTCCGCTGGTATTTTAACAGCGTTGACAAATAACGTTCCTAGAAGAAAAATAATGAACTTCGGGGAAATTCGAAGGAAGTGATTCACACAATGGCAGAGTTCTGAAGGCATTTTCCAGTTGTAGATTGCGCAAAATCTTGTAGAGAACAAAACCTTTAATTAAAAGTCTCCTCTCGATATAAACAAATTATACAGCTTTTATAAATCTTGTGAACACTTTTGGCAAAAATAAATATTCTCATTTTCATTGAACATCTTGAATTTCAAAATTTAAATAAATAAAACATTAGCAATCTGTATTGTTAAACAAACTCGGGAAATATTAACTGCTGATAATTTTTCCCCCACAAATTAAACAATGTCCTTTGAGCTGGAATGTCCGGGAATCAAAAGTCGGATTTTCACATGACAGAACGAACATATGCACGTGACCAATCACGTGCGTGTCTTTTGAAGAGCAAACAATACATC
>OX421457.1:29917426-29934926 GCA_949126865.1 Montipora capitata | reverse complement strand
CTACTACACTCTTGAAGAAAATTACATCAAACTGAACTTATAATCAATTCTAACGTTTCGGTTTGCTTCATGAAAAATAATATTGTTATCCATATCTCCAAGTGATGAGAATAAAACAATATTAATGAAAACCTTATTTTAATGTTCACGAGATGGACAATAAAAAACTTTATTAACCCAGGGGACCCATATCAGAATAACAATGATTACTGACCTTCAGAAAAGTAGAGTAAGCTTGGGTGGGTTCTGTTAATTTCATCCCGTTAATCTCAATGAACTGGAACTCTGGTAAATCATCCTGAATTTCTTGAATGCTTCGTATGACTTCATGTACAGTAGCTGTTTTGCCTGTGCCAGGTACTCCAGAGATATACATACAGCTATACAAAGGCAAAAAAGCAAGTACCTCTCAGGCAATGTACACGCACTGATTGATCAACATTTAACTCATTGCAAATGACGAGCTTGGGAACTGGTGTCTTAAAAGTTAGCAAGAGGGGACCTGTTGTGATCCAGGCACTGTAGGCTGGCATCCCTGGTAACCCCGCAAGCAGGAATGACTCTAAAGCGGCCACTAAAAGGCACTATCACAGTCACAGTCCAGTGGACAAACACTTACATGTACCTGAGATACTTACCTCCACGACCAAGTTTCTTTGGGATGGGAAGGGTGGGGCTCCATGAATCCGCAAAGATGAGCACAGATTGTATGGTCATGCACAAGCAAGCCATGCTGTATTGAGGGGTGATTCGCAATATAAAGGCACGCCCATTAGGTGCAAAAAGGCCACATGCCACATGGGCTTGAGATTAACCTTGCCTAAGTTACATTTAGCCTCATTTCAAACATGGATTTGTTTTCAATCTTCCAGACTTGACATTTTAAAAAAAATGTTTTCGCGATCTGGTACTTGTGTTTGGAACAGTCTACCACCAAAATTATGACATGTCAATAAAAGTAGATTTAAAAAGGAATTACTGTAAGTGTGTCTCTACTTAACATACTAGAATCAGTAAATGAATATATGGGTGTACCTGAACCTATCACAAAGTTGCTTAAAGTCAAATGTACTGTTTGATTTCCACAATAATTAACAATTTATCGGTATGATATAAGAGTCGCCTTCAACTTGCTCGCCCACTCTGTTGTCACTTAGTCCTCCTTTCTTTCCCTCTTTTTTTAAATTTCAGCTTCCTTGTTTGTCAGTAATTATTTGTATAGGTACTAACAGTTACGATAATTTCTTTCCATGATAACATATTCAACATAAAATAACATTGCAGCTAATGTTCAGTATTTTAAGTAGATAATTATATAATAATATCTCTTGTACAGCCCTCTGCCTCGATTAGCACTGCGACCTGAAGGATGGCTATCAAATCTTTATTGATGATTATGTAATAATAATAAATTTATTGGTCAGTTTAGGTGAGTCATACTTTACACAGGACAGACCCTTCACACTAACAGTACCAGGAAAAAGAGTATTTTAACCCTTTGATGCCCAAACTGGCCTAAACCAGCCAGACTTAGTATTTTATTCTGTCTAACGCCAGACGATTTTACTTGTCAATGGGGAACCCCTGGGAGTCAATGGGTTAAGGACAGTGCCTACTATTGTTATTGCGCATACGTCACACGCATCGCAAGGCACTCAAGTCTTCTATGGGTGATGCTAACTAATGCAGGGTTATTTTTGCGTGGTTTAAAAATATACAGAGAAAGCAGAACTTAGCAAGTGCTTGTGGTATCCAATAAGAAAACTGAGGGTAACCATGCATTTTTCAGAGATAACCAAGCTTCAATTTCAAGAAGAATGCCATACATAATGCTTTGTATTTGAAGTAATGTTTACAAACATTGTTAATCATCTTTGAAAAATGTCTGGTTGTCCCAAATTTTCTTTTTGGATTTCAATAACACTTATCATTAAGATCTGATTTTCCTGCATATTCATAAATCGCACACATATACCTTTGAATTTATAGTAGGCACCCTCCTTAAATGTTGAGGCACAAATTTTTCCACATTTTGATGTGTCTGCCCATATTTCATAATCAACATTTTTAAAATTAACCTACCCCCCTGTTCCATCCATAAGTTTGCCCTCCACAAAACCATAGATGTCTGTAAACTCCTTGTCTCGGCATGGGAGAGATGATGGGACAGCAGACACATGTAATCTGAAATAATCAAACAAAAAAAATTCTTTGAATTACTTTGCATGATGATCAGCTGAACCTTGTTTTTCAGCCTGGGGGGGGGGGGGGGCACTCCCATATAAAAAGGAGAGGGATGCTTGTTATCTCACTTAATTCTCTGCTTACGAGCCAGAAGGCCCAATCAGGCCGGTATTTATCTCCGGTTTCTCACTTAGGGATGTAAATTTCAGATTTTGGTCTCACGTAGGGTGTTCTGGGCAAAATGCCATCATATTTAGCCGTGAGGGTCTCCTTTAGAGTTGCGCATGAAGAAATATAAAAGTGTATATTTACCTTAAGGGTCCGAAAAAAACTTGGGCCATGCACAGATTGGTCTCCTTCAGGGGCTTAGTCTAAAGTTTTCAATGAGCATCCCTTCCCCACCCCTCCCAGGTTTTTCAGCAATTGGTAAGAGCTATGTTTGGTGGATTATGGTTCAGACTATTGAGTAACAATGGTAAAAGCAACACCTCTGATGAAACCTGTATGGATGTGAATAGTGATAACTTCACAAACAGCCCTCATATGAAGTGTCAACAACTTTGATGAGGCCCTTAGTGACAGCTGTGAAGGAATCTACTGGACTTGTCTTGCAAAATCTTTTCCTGTTACTTGCTTGCTTTTCAGTCCCACAACAGCTGAGACCATAGAATAAAAATTTCAAAGAAGATGGCAAGCACATAGTAGTCCTTCACCTCTACTACAATAGCATTTATAACACTTATAATATATTTTCAACCTTGAATGCTCTTCCACAAAAGCATGCTACCTTTCTAAGAACAAGCTCTGTGCCATTATGAAACAGCCACCCTCAAGGAAATGGATATAGTGGCCACTTAATAGAGGTAAAATCAATAGAAAAGCCCTCATAGGGACTTTGATTACTGGCCAGTTAATAGGGGTGGCCGTTTAATACATGTAGGTGTTTGATTGTATTACCGGAAATCCAGCGAGAGAATAGTCTATTTCCAAGAGCTCCTTACCCTATTATTTACTTGTTCAGTTCTAAACTCATTCATAGTAAAATGAAACCAGAAACCATCAATATTTTTTTTTCATTTAGTAACCTCCAAAATGGGTTATTTTCAACTGTATAACCTTACTTTTTACGAGCTAACTCCAAGGGTGTGCCAGGAGTCTTACAGGGTTGCTGTCGATCAGGAATACTTGGTGTCATTAAACTTTTCCTTGATGGTCGTTTGGAACTACTCGCTGAAGGTGTTTTGGGTGTCTTGCCAACTGTCTTTGGTGTTTTGGCTTTCTGCAGTACTGGTGTCTTTAGTGGAGTCTTCTGCACTGATTTTTGTCGAGATGGTGTCTTCATATCATGTTTACCTACAGGGTGCAAAAATTTCTTAGCCCCAAAAAGGATGCATTGGATAATTGACTGCACTTCCCACATTTGTGACCGAGGTTCACAAGTCATGGTTGGTGATGTGTATTGTGTCACTTAATGTTTGAGAGACCTTTCATGAATGTATGCCATGTAGTAGGTAGATGGTTAGATGTTACGGAGAAGGTTTTATTTAATGATTTAGTTTTAGCATATAAATGTGTAAATGGTTTAGCTCCAGACTATTTAGGGAAATATTTTGTTAAGCGTTCCGCAGTTCACAACAGGAACACAAGGGGATGTAATAATTTTGTGATCCCCCGATGTAGATTGTTGATGGGACAAAGGGCATTTTATTTTCGCGGTCCACAGGAATGGAATGGGCTACCTGACAACATCAAGAATACTAAAGAGATTGATATTTTTAAGCGGACAATTTTTAATAATATGTTCTATATGAAGTAATTTTGGACAACATCCAGAATACTAAAGAAATTGATATTTTTAAGCGGACACTTTTTAATCTATATGAAGTAATTTTGGATATATTTTGAATGATTTTGAATATATTTGGATTTTAATTAAATTACTGTAAATTTAACATTGTGACTGAAAAGCCCTGTTGAAGGGAGTCTCAATAAAGTATGTATGTATGTATGTATGTATGTACTTGTCTTCACTCTAGTGTTATGCCTAGCATTCCTCTAATTCAAGTATTAAGAGGACACAACAGTTAGATTAATTCACCATTGTGCCTTATATATATTTTTTATCCTTTATTCTTTGACATACCCTCAGGATGTCAAAACATTTGACACACAACAATGGCTAACAAAAAAAGAGATATTTTTGCACGGGCTATAAGTAGTGGATGATTCTTCAAGAACGACAAAAGAGAGCAACATTTTTTAATTAGGCAAAGATATGGGAGGCACAGTGGCCTAATGGTTAGAGTGTGCGACTCTGGATCGAGTGGTCCGGGTTCGGGTCTTGGCTGAGGACATTGTGTTGTGTTCTTGGGCAAGACACTTTTAAACTCTCACGGTGCCTCTCTCCACCCAGGTGTATAAATGGATACCGGCGAAATGCTGGGGGTAACCCTGCGATGGACTAGCATCCCATCCAGGGGGGAGTAGAAATACTCCTAGTTGCTTCACACTAATGAAACCAGAGACTTTACTTTTAAAGATATGGGTTATGGAAGTGTCTTTGTTTCTGTTTTGTTTTTTTGGAAGAAACAAGATGATTAAAGCCATTAGGCTATGGTTCTCTGTGACACATTTGACAACACTGCCTTCAGTTCATTATATTATTAATTGTCTGTAAGGTCTCCATTACCTCTGGGTGTGTCCTGTAAGGATGTAAATGCTTGCTTCTTCTTTGCAGACCGTAAAATTCTTGATGGCTTGGCTCCACTTCCACCTGTTTCATGATTGACAATGATTGAAATAACAAAATTATCTTTAAAAGAACAGTTATTATTATTATTATTATTATTATTATTATTATTATTATTATTATTATTATTATTATTATTATTAATACAGACTGAGGCATAATAATAATGGCTGTTAACAATGCCACAAGAAATGTACCTGGTGGCCTTCGTTTTAAACAAGATTGTCCAGAATTCCACATCTCCAAAAGGTTTTAGAGCCACCTTGTCATACTTATTAGCATACAAGTACATGTAGCTCCTCAGTCCATTAGCAGTTTATTCAACTGCCTACCCAAGGAAGCAGTCCTAATTTAACAGCCTCAAAATTAATATACAAATATCACATCAAAGAACAATGTGTGCAAAGAAATTACTGACTCAGATGCAAGACTCAAAGTCTTGCCAGAAAACCTTGAGTCTGTGGCACAAAATGACCCATAACCAGAGATGCTTTAGAGAAGTGAAGGTTGGTAGATGACCATTGACTCAACAGGAGTTCTTCCACCTTTTGAAGATGTCGTTTTTAGATCTACAGGGTGTCTGCTGACCCACCCACAGATGTCAGTCAGCTTGACCTTTCAGACATAATGACAGTCATACTGATTGCAACTAATAAACATGTAACCAGGTACTGCATCCTCCAAGGTTGAGTGGGTGTCAACTAAAATGGCTCAACCAAACTGTTGACAACTGTTTGTTCCTGCAAAACAGTGCACTGTAGAACTTCCTTTTACAGCACGATAATGTATATATCAAGCTAAGCCTAAAAGCAGGGCTCCCATGTTTTTCATTCTTGCAAGAAGTTAACCTGGCTTGAGCGTATGATCATACTGGTCAGCGAATACCTTGTTTAGACAGGTGTCAATTAACCACAACATGGATGTCCAATATCAAAGATGTTCCCACCAAAAACATGGGTTGCACCACAGAGTTTCATATTGGCAATAAATTTAGATAGAAGGATGGACGTACGGTTGTATGGTGACCAAACCAAATTTTCTCACACAGGTGGGTTACCATATTATTTTTCTTACCAATGGTGCTTTGCATGCGCACCAGCTCCACTAAAAACAAAAGACTAAAGTACTGCTCAGAAGCTTTCATGTGAACAGTTTCACTCTGTCTTAAGTGCCTGTTGTTGTTGTTGAAAAATGGATTACAGTCAATGAAAAACGTTTTGCAACACTTTTCAACTTTTCCCAAACTGAAAACTTAAGGCGCGTTCGATTGACCCTATTCCGGAATAAGAATACGCGGAGTGATGATTTAAACACTATGTGTGGCGTTTTGCAGCAACAAGGATAATAAAGCTATGGTTAAAATAGCATTTTAGCAGATGTTTGACAATATTAATAAGAATCTCCGCAAAAACAAAGGATTTCTAACTTAAAGTCCACATATTCCTATTCTGGAACACGGTCAATCGAACGCGCCCTAAATCACAGCTATGTTAAAAATCACCACTGACAGCAACAAAGTTACCAACAAAGAAAACGAATGGAATCAATATTCATACAATAATACATTGTTGCTGTCATGAACGTTGTTTAAGCACTTATGAAAGGAATTAGCCTGAAAAATTCAGGATTGAACAGGATTTGAACCAATGACCTTTGCAATAATAGTGAAGTGCTCCACCAAATATTTGTTTTTCTTATATAACCCCTCCATGAAGAAGGATATTCAAACTCACCTATAGCATTATTATAAGATACAGTCTCACAGATAGCTCCTTCCTCCTCTACTTCCTGGACGTCAACATCACTATGATCAGCACCAGTGTCATCGTCATCATCAGCATCATCGGATGAATCACTGGCATCACTTGCGTGAAAGACACTGTCACTATCACTTGAATCTTCCTCATCACCACCCTCCAATATTTGCTCAAGAACTTCATTTGTGTCTACAAGAAAACAATGATAGCATTTTAACTCATTCACACCTAAAGTGTCCCAATTGACAAGTAAAATCGTCCGGCATTAGACAGAGTAAAATCTGTAAGTCTCACTTTATCTTTCTCTCTATCTATCTCTCTTTCTCTCTCTCTCTCATGTGATTTCAAGCCGAGGGGGACATTGTAGGTACGAGTCTGTAAATTATTAACTACTATTGATCCACATAGTCAAAAAGTGCACACCAAGCTTTACAAATTCCCTAAGTTTAGTGGTTAACAGACCCCAATATTAAGTGAGATACAGCCATTTAAAAACATCAAAATTTACAAAGAAAGGTACTGTATGGCCATCTGGACACTGCATACAGATGACCAAACATTTCTTTGTAAAATTTGACAAATTTAAATGGCTGTATCTCAGTCAAAATTAGCCCGATTGGGGCTTTTGTAAATCTCAGTGTGCTCTTTCTGACTATGTGGATGAATAGTTGCTAATCCCATAATTTACAGACTCGTACCTAGTCCCCTTCCGCTTGAAATCAGGCAATACTAATCTGTCTTATGCCAGACAATTTTACTTGTTAATGGCAGGGGACTTTCTGGAGTTAATGGGTTAACCATGCTAACCATGCTCAGTTCCTTTGGATATAATATTAACTGACAAAATGTTAGTACAAGTGCAAAAGTTGTTCATCTATTTATTGGCAACATTTCCTGCTAATTTAGGTTTCAAGGGTCCCACACAAGAAGCCACAAAGAGACTTGTTCATTGCCAGGCAGAAGCCAAACACTTATCTTCCTTCTAAGCAGATCCCATGTTAAGTGCAACATTGTTTTACTGTACACCTGGGAAGCAGTGGGTTCAAATCTGGTATGAAAGAACCCAAAGATTACTAAAACACAAGGAGAAAGTGCTGCCTTTTTGAGGACACCTGCAGATGAAAATTCTTTCCAGTCCCCTGTAATAAGAAATGATCATAGGCCCCATCTGGAGAGAATTTCAAGCAACATTTGTGGGATGCTGAATAATCCAACACATTATTCACAATTCACATGAACCTTAGTACCAATCAGTGGCAAAAGTAGTTGGGACCCTAATGTCAGGACAGGCCTGAAAACCTCTCAGACATCAGAAACTAAGCATAACTGTCAAAATTCCACTAAAAGCTTCAAAACACAAGTCCCCCCCCCTTCCTGCAATCAAAAATACAAGTCCCCCCTCCCCCAATCAATGTTAAAATAGACAAGGAAATGTATGTTCACTATTGGCAACATTGTTCTGAGGGGGAGGGGGCAATTTTTCAAACTCAGTTAGAAAACCAATTTCAAAGGGTGAGTGTCCCAAGACTTTTGCCACTCATTGTACGTGTTGTGGTCTGGCCTAGGCACAACATTGTAAAGTGAAGTAATTTAAAATCCCATCATTATCATTATCATAAGCAATTCACTGTCTCAAACAGAAAGCCTTGCAGTGAGAAAAGTCATTTTAAATGTAATGCACAAATAAATTTCTTAACTCTTATAACCAGATCAAAACACCTTCAAATCAAATCCTCTGTCATCAGATATATATCTCACATTTTAATTAATTATCATTCTTCCCTACAGCCTTTGTTGAACTTGACCTTACTGTATTTTCTTGGACAAACACTAACCATATCTTTGCCTTGGTGACACGACTGATTCAATGGCCTTCTTTCTGCTCTGACTGTTAATTTTGCTTCTCTTCGGGGTTGTTGCAGAAGACGCATCAGGAATGCTACGACTTGCTCTTCTTTTAGTTCGACTTCGTGTCAAAACATCCTCATCAAAAACTAGGGGTTCCAGTTGTACTGTGCATCTCTTGTTTACCATTTTTCTGTTGGTTGATGGTTCACTTGTGGTATTGGTGTCATTAACAACTATCCAACAAAGTAAACAAAAACAAACAAACACTTCAGTTTGAAATGTATAGAAACCAACTAGTGTATATTGACTACAAAAATGACCAATTCAGATTTCCTTAACACTGTCACATCAACTTACTCTTTCTTCTCACAGATGTCTTTCTTGTCTGAGGGGTTTTAATAGTACTGTTCACAACACTTTCATCAACAGGCTTCTGTTTGCGAGTGCTTGTTCTCTTTGGAGTATAGTATGGAGTTTTACCATTGCTTGTTATACTTGTTGATGCTCTAGGTTTTCTTTTTGACACTGATTCCCTTTTATTGACTGGCTTAAAGTTGTAATGACAGTCAAACTTGAACCGCACATAAAACAAATCTTGACCACCATCACAAGTCAAGCTGTCTGGAGGCAAATCTTGTTGCCTGAACATCAAGACTGTGCATTTCCTAGAAATGGTCTCAGCATCAATCTCTACAATGCTATCTTTGACATCTGAACCAGGTAAAAAAAGCTCTCTTGAAGGGTCAGCAACAGTAAATGCTAACTTTGTTGTGATTTTATTTAGTTCCTGATAAGTATAATACCAATGTATAACAGCTCGGTTTGGGTCTTTGATGCCTTCAAGTTCATAAAATGCTACCACACGTCCAACAAAACACTCATCCTCATTGCCATTTATGATGACATCATCTCCAGATTTTATCAAACTTCCATTGAAATTGCATTCACTAAAAAACGAAAAGCAACAAAATACTGTTTTGAGCAAGGTAGGACAATGTGCGAGACAGCGAGCTAACATGGCGAGTCATGCAAGTCAGCATGCGAGTCACACAGTTATTGAAAGCCAACCATTTTAAAATGGGTGCTTAGACTTAATAACTGTTTATCAGCGCTATTTGAAATGGGTGCTTAGACTTAAATGCGAAATTTGCATGGCTCGCTGGCTCACAGACTGTCCAGCCCCGTTTTGAGCTGGACCCCTAAAAGATGAAACTATTGAATACTACTTTAAATACACTTCTTAAAGCATTTTCTTTAATTCCCATTAGCCTGACACAAACAACAAGTATTCCAGTCATTTTTCCTGCAAGTCCCCACCACTACCCCTTCCCCCTCCCCACAACCTTCTCTGCCCTCCCCCAAGGATCCATCAGAGTCATTAACACATCAGGACTTTCTGATGGAAGATGTGTGTATCATCATTTTTTAAATTGTCAAGACAAAATGTTTGACCTCCTACCAAGGGTTCGAGACAAGAGAGTAACAATGATAAAAATATAGTGGACATTAATCACAGAAGCTACAGTTTTAACATCAGCAGCACCCTACTAAACCATTAGAAATGATGAGACAACCTTTGATGTGCACCACATCTACATGTACATCTGCATCTACAGCTACGTTGATATCTCCTACAGTTGTACATCTACAAGAGAGCATGAGGGTGCCTCAAAGGCGTTGGTTACTACAAAAATTGAGGAAAGACCAAAAAACATTCGGAACGAAAAAGGTGCTCATAAAAAACATAATACATTTTTAAGTTCACATATCGAAATTAAGCACATTAAGCATTCTGCATGTACCCGAAAGCATTGTATTTTTGGTCACTTGGGATTAGCCTTAATTTGGAGTTGTTTTGTATCTGTCTTTTCTACATGTTTCTTTTGTTCTACGTAATCTCTGCTCCGGTAACTGCAGAAAAAACCGCATGTTGATCATTAATTACAGATATTAAATACAATATAATTTCATAATTAAAGCTTTATTTGAGTCTTAGTGCCTCCGCAAATAATAGTGAATTGTCTAACTCGTCCGTAAATAACAATATTTGCTAAGAAATGCAGCCACATTCTTTCATAATTCTTCTGATCTGTATTTCAACCACAAACACAACGTTACCTGTAAAATATTTTCCCATTCTCTATCGTTCCAATGCCAATCCATTCGAAAGAACAAGTTGAAGGTTTCTTCCTTGTTCTGGTAGGCATTGCTTCAACTTGTCAAAAATTTGTCGATTTGTCCACCATTACACGTGCAGCAAGAGTAAGAGTGGTACTGGGGAGAGTTAGTCTTTTCTAGGGCCCAGTCTTTTTTCAATTTCAAACCTTTCGTTTGATTATTACTGTTTGGCCCAAAAGTACAAGAAGACGCGCAGTTTAAAAAATAGAAAGAAATTATGGGAGGAAAAAGAGTAACCTGTGACGTAAAAAAGTTGACCTAAGGAGGTCAAGGATCAGCTAGGCTCAATTATGCTTCCCTCACCATATAGACACTATAACTTGCAGTTGTCTCCTAATTACAGGAGCCGTTTTTGTGGACGTCACGCAACGACCTCGTTAGTCACGGAATCACCCCTAAATAAGCGAAGGATAACGCAACAGAGTTTTCATGTGACGTCATCAAAACTAAAAATTAAAGAATTATCAATCCTTTTCAGATTTTAGTTTAGTTAGTTATTAGAACAGCTGAAGACCTGTCTTTTCACAAATTTTCAGTTTGGTGGGGTTTTTCGTCTTGTGATAAAGCAAGGTTGAATTTCTAAGCTTTTGCGTGACACGATTTTAAAATTGCGGTCGCGAATGCTATCACGTAAGTTAAAAAAGTTACTTATCCGCTGAGATTTTGCAATCTGAACAGTCCTTGTATGAGAATATAGTTCTCACATAGATGTTTATGAGCCCTCAAAAGACGACTACTGGTTTTTTATAGCAAAACTCGATGACATATGTTTTTGTCAGCTTCCGCCCACCATATTTGTGCCCCTGAGAGGGACACAAACATGGCGTCTCCATACAAAGCCTTATAAATTTGAGTAAAACATTTCTTCGAATATCTCCCGCACGAAACATCGCACAGACCTAAACCCTTTGTGAGACAGTTTGAATATTTATCTTTTTTTATCTCTTTCATTCTTGACTTTATTTGTTTAATGGTTTTGATGATGGTGTGACAGTGAAAACCGGCAGTTGGCCAGAAAGGTATTTAGTTGTATTTGTACTGGTTTCAAGGATTTGTAAAAAAGCTTGAGGACAATAGAAAGTCTCTGATATTACGAAGGGCCAATTCTCCATTCGCCAATTCTTGAATAATTTTTATCACTTTTTCATCTTGATAGACGATCAGTGGACAATGGACAGTAATCAACAATAAAGTAAATACAACTTTCACGACGTGAGTCACTGCTTATCTAATGTCTTCCGGTTGGTCATGTTATGGGTCAGAGGTCAAACAGATATCAGAAAACGAACACATCTTGACTTAATCAAATCAGTTCAACCCAGTGACGAGCGAGGACACATCCACTGACAGGAGACATTTCACGGTACAACCTCGAAGATGGCTAACGGCTCAATGGCCGCTAAGATGTGGGGTGCAAAGGAGTTCTGGGGCCTGAGTTCCGAATATGATCCGCAATGGTTACTGAGTCAAGAACAGAAAGAGATTCAAAGCAAATTAATAGAAATCTGCAGGACTGTTATCAGACCAAACGCTGTAAGTTTCAGTGTTGCTTTGCACTTTGTTCATTTTCTTACCACCACCATTACCAACTTAATTTGCTGAGTACGTCACGTAAACGGAGGAATGAAGGCAAATGATTAGGAAGAGCAAGTTTCAATGATACGGAAACTGTGCAGTACATAAGTACCATCTTACCCAGGTTTATTCGAATGTCGTTTTATCTACCGTCTCAAAACCGTAAGCCAGATTTTGCGGCATAATGCAAGGTACGACAGGATAGTACTGCTTTGTAGCTTTCGCTTGAATGGCAACACTTTAGGATTACAACCACTGACTTCAAAATTAGCACCGCCTCTACTCAGTGCTCAGTAGCTTTCATTTGAATGGTCACATTTTAGGATTTCACCCACAGACTCAAAAGATAAAACCACCCGGTGTACAGCATAATAAACAGCACCACAGAAAAGTACTGCCCAGCAGCTTTCATTTTAATGGCAGTAAATTTTGCCCCTTCAAGATACTGCGCATTTAGCATGATGTGGACAGGAAGCTCCTTTCCATTGCAAGGGCAGACAAAACGGAACACATTTTCACTGAAGACTTCCGCTCCGGCTTCCGGCACCCGATGCCCCGCCATAAACCCCTCTTATGTCTAAGGACAAAGAAAAACATTGTGGCTCCTCGATCTCATTTTTCTTTTCTTATGTCGCGTAACCGAAAATCGAACAGATTGGTTCACCGAGAGAAATACATTTAGAAGTTATCATTTGGGATATTGTTCTTATCTTTCCAAAATCCCGCGAGGCTAGCCTTCAGGGATTTTTCTTGCTTTTCCCGCATACAGTAGTTCTCCGAAGTGCGGAGAACGTGCGTGTTGGAATCTCGCCCGCACGCGCGCGATAAATTAGGGAGCTTAACCAACGACAACGGCTACGGCAACGAGAACGTCATCTCAAAATGTAAATTCGCGTTGTTTTAATCGCTTCGTGACTATTTCAACCTTTTTAATATGACAAGGGTGTGGTAGTTCCTCCAAAATGACACTGGTCAGAACGGCGCTTAATTTAGGGGAGAAAATGAAAATTTATCCTCAAGTGCTGACGTTGTTCATAAAACCTTAAATTTGGCTATTTCACGTTGTAGTTTTGCTGACGACGGCAAAGAAATGGACAAAAGTGAAAAACGCACGTGCAGGGCGTGCAAAGCTATTGTTTTTGCCTACTATATATGCAAATTTGTGATGTTCTCGTTGCCGTCGCCGTTGTCGTTGCTTAAGCTCCCTATTAGGGAGCTTAAGCAACGACAACGGCGACGGCAACGAGAACGTCATCTCAAAATATAAATTCGCGTTGTTTTAATCGCTTCGTTACTATTTCAACTTTTTTAACATGACGGGGGTGTGGTAGTTCCTCAAAAATGACGCTGGTAGGAACGGCGCTCAATTTAGGGCAGAAAATGAAAATTTATCCTCAAGTAATGACGTTGTCCATAAAACCTAAAATTTGTCTATTTCACGTTGTAGTTTTGCTGACGACGGCAAAGAAATGGACAAAAGTGAAAAACGCACGTGCAGGGCGTGCAAAGCTATTGTTTTTGCCTACTAAATATGCAAATTTGTGACGTTCTCGTTGCCGTCGCCGTTGTCGTTGCTTAAGCTCCCTTGTAGCGAGCTTTTCACTTTTGTCCATTTCTTTGCCGTCGTCAGCAAAACTACAACGTGAAATAGCCAAATTTGAGGTTTTATGAAGAACGTTAGCACTTGAGAATAAATTTTCATTTTCTCCCCTAAATGAAGTGCCATTCCGACCAGTGAACTGCCACACCCATGTCATATTAAAAAGGTTGAAATAGTCACGAAGCCATTAAAATGACGCGAATTTATATTTATTATATTTTGAGATGACGTTCTCGTTGCCGTCGCTGCTTAAGCACTCTCGTTGCCTTTCCCGTCGTCGTTGCTAATGCTCCGTAATAGAGAACTATAACAGGTCCTATCTCTATATTTTCAAAATACCACACGTAAGTTGATAACTTATCCTATTGACCTAAGTACCCAATTCAGTCTCCCTGCAGGATTAAGGTTCTTTGTGGATTGTATTTGCAGGATAATGTAGATATGGAAATACCTTGGAACAAAGCGTTTTATTCCCAAAGGGTTTGAATTGGGTACAACATTGAGTCAGCTGATTAGGTCTATGATGCGTGTGTTTGTTAGTGTTGATGATCAAGTGAAGTACGCGCCAATACATACAATAAGTGATTGGTGTCCGCTAACTTAAATTTAGCATGCAGGAAAATTGGTTTTAGATATTTTTTAAATAATGTCGGCAAAAAAGAAATCTTTTCTCATTCACGAGATCTCTGAAACAATCTTATAAATGACCTCGCATGTCATTTATCAGACTAAGGAATTCACATGCCACACATACATCAGATACATTCAAACATTTTGAACTTTGGCGTCTGCACTATGCTTAGAGGTGGCGATTTTATATCGGTGACAAATTATTCGAAATATTGACCGGATCGGGTTTTTGCTCCTGTTACAAAAGCAACAAGGAAAATCAAGCCTTCTATAAGACGCAAAAAAGATATTGATAATTTCAAGTGCAATCTCAGTCAAGTTTGGTCACCGATTTGTGCTTAATCTCACATCTTACCGCTGCAATCTGAAATGTACATTTCTCGATCATTTGAATTCTCACAACCTGTTTGTTTTCTAAATCAATATAAGTTTGCTCAAATTCTCCAATAATTTACACACACTTTGTGACTTTGAACGTAGCAGTCCACGGATAATTCCTGTACCCAGCCCAACGCTTCGACATGTATTTACAAGGCATGTGGGAGGGCCTACTAAGCCGCTAGCCTGTGAACTGCATTGACCGTTATATATCCTATGTTCACGAAATTTCCACGTTTAACCGTTTTATTTCGATATGTTGGCGACTCGTCTCCTCACAGACACCATATTGATATGTTGGTTTTCTTTGACGTATCCTGATAAACAACTGGGTGTCAGGATACCTTTTAAATCAGCTTTCGTTGAATGAATGACACAAAGCACAACCGAAACAAATAATATAATGATATGGAATGTGTCCAGAACGTGCCCCGGTAAATAAGAAGGAGGTCCTTGACACACGATCACAAAAGTGATAGAATTTTATCACAAGAATTGAGGTCAAAGTTTAGTAGCCAGACTTCATTCAAGGACTCTTTATGTTCCTAACGTCATTAGAAAAAGGCTCTTGAGACAGGTAGATTACAGGGAACTCATTTAATTTCAGGATAAGATAACACGCCGGCACCCTGGGTTTGGATTCCTAGAATCTTCGTTTCACACTGTATTAATAGTCTCACAATTTTCATTCTGATTTCTCAATCATTCTTGTCGGTTGAAAAATTTATATCATAAACTTTTGGGGTAAACTCTGAAGGTTCATTTCGGGGATTTCCGTGCCTTAAGATGATTTTTTTTACCGTTCGGGATCAGTGTACGTGATGTTCGCAGAGCTCTGGATTATTGGACTGAGACACCAATCTTGACGGCACAGCCCCTTAGTTACGAGTGGGGCTTATCTAAGTATTGAGTAACCTTCTCTCTTGTACACAATGGTATTTAAAGTTTAAACTTTGAACGGGCATGTTTTGATTTTCATATTGGTGGCAGGTTAAAAGACAAATCTAGTTCATTGTCAGTGTGGGCTTCAAATTAGGAGCCGATCCGACCATGCCCCTATTCGTCGTCCACAACGCCTTGTAATGAAGTTAAATTGTATAGCTTTCGCAAAAAAACCACAGGAAGCGCATCCGTGACCTGCCCTAATCGAACGGTGTGTGGTATCTTTAACGCCCAACCGCAGAGTAACTGTTCTGAGACGGGGCCTACGGTTGTGTAATGCTAATCCGAAAAGACTGGAGAGTCCAACCATTTGCGGATGTAATTACAAAGGCAGCACTTTCTCCTCACTTATTTTAAGACCTTGTGTGTTGGTCCGGCCGGAATCGAACTCACAACCTCTCGCAAGGTAGACAATGATCAAACAACTGAGCCAATCGATGTGCGGTTGAAAAAGATGGCAAGACATAACACTGACGTATAAAATCTCAATGTCCTCATGCGCCTCCATCGAACTACGTCATCAACCGCAACTCACGGCAGGGGTGGGCGCCACTCCTATCCCGTTGCATGCTCAACTTGTCCCCAGTAATACTGGCACTCATTTTACCCCCGCCCCCACCCCCTATAGATGGAAAGCTGAGTGAACTTTGGAGCGCACGAGCTGGGACTCGAAATGCAGTCCGTAAGCGATACCAACTACGCGCGCTCCCTTAAAAACGAAAACTACAGGCTTGTACCAAACTCGTCCCCAGGGCGCTTTTCCCTTGCTTTGTGCAAACTCCCTGGGGACGAGGTTGGGCTTGTACGTGATATTATATTCGACTAGAGTAATCTTGATACCGAAAGAACTTACAGTCGAACCTCTCTAATATGGACACCGAAGGGACAGAGCAAAGTGTCCGTATTAGAGAGGTGTCCGTTGTATAGAGGTCATGAATATTACGTCACTTCAAAGGCTCCATTGATGGTATTAAGCGTTCTTTAAATCAAAACTGGCCCAAACAAGTCTTTGAGGTGCATAATGGACAGCACAAATCGTTACAATACAAGCTGTACAATTCCAAAAACATATGGCAAACTATAATACAGTTTCCGAGCAGTAACATAACAGAACAGTAACAAGTGTAGCGAACACTAACATACAGTAGAGTATTTAATGAAAGTTCTTTGTTATTGAGTCATTTTGCGTTAAAGAAGTCTGTGATGTTCTTCTGAACAGCATTCGCTAGTCGTTTTTTGACATACAACGACTGAGCTTTTGAAATAATCTTGCATAACTCATCAGCCAAATTTGATTCAATGACGGGAAGGAAAGAGGGAGAAAAAGGAAAGCAGCAACTGGAGAGTCTTCAAATAATAAGAAATCTTGATGATAAATGGCAATGACATGTCAATATATAATTTTTACTGATTGAAAACAAATGATACTGTTATCGTATGAACAATGAAACAATTGATTACACTTAATGATATGTAACGACAAACAGGAAATCGTATTGAATAAGAACTGTCATCATTGGAGTGTCGGTAATAAAGAGGTTAAGTTTTTATGAATTTTCTCTCTGGGGCCGAGATTTCGTGTCCGTTGTCCGTATTATAGAGGTTATTTTTACAAAGAATGTATGGGCATTTTCTCGGGACCAAGTGAACTGTCCGTAT
>OX421457.1:29894926-29912426 GCA_949126865.1 Montipora capitata | reverse complement strand
GAAAGGCAAGAGCCTGGACCACTTGGGCGATAAGCACAAGAATAACCATGACTAAAATCGTGTGAGAAATGTTGTGAAATAGCTTGAGCATAAAGCCTATGAAAATTTATTTCCCCTGTCCTTGCGATTTTTTCACGCCCGTGCTTATGATAAAGACTGGTAAGAACGGGAGTGATGAGAGCACAAACGCAAGCAGGATGATAAATCATTGATTGAAGTTCGACAACCATTTTCGTCAGAGAAGTCGAAAGACCGACACCCAATGGAGTTGCACTGATGTCGTTGTCAGTGATGATGTCACGAGTCCCCGGGCAAAGACACCAGCGGCCTATACCTCAAAAGTAATGCATTTCAATATAAACCAATGACAGTTTGATTCACCAAACAGGTGGCCACAACTGGTTCCCATTCTCCTCCAAAGCAAAGCAACTGGACGACGGCACCATTCAAGTTTTGCGGTATGGAGCCTGGGTAACAAGCGCTGGATTCGCAGACTTTTATGTTGTTGAATGCACGAGTCCTGCGTTTGATGGCGACTTCATGAACCTCAGCCTCTATCTTATGTTTAAGGTTTGACATACATTACATACAAATTTTAAAAATTAAAAGCCATTTTGCCTTTAAGTCAGTGAGATTTTCACTTGTCTTGAAACATGTAATTACCTGCTGTCTGTGAGATCATTTATACTCTCCGAAAGGATCCCGATTAAGTAGTATATATGCAATGTAATGTAATGTAATGTAATGTAATGTAATCAGTGCAACCCGAATTAATTCATGAAGATTCTAAGACGTTATGTCTGAGTAAATCAAAGCCGTCTATTCACATGAATCGATACAGTTTGTAGATCTGAAAAAGTGCGTTTCTTACTTTGGAAGGATGAAGTTCGGTCTAGTACTGACGACTGGTCAGCCATGGGCATGCGCGGTAACCAATCCAGTCCTGTGGTGTGTGAAGGTATCCTGACTGCTGACAGGCTTGTTGGGTCATTTGGTGAGTTGCTTAAGGAGAACGTTGTTAACCGTTTCACCCTTGAAGCGGCTTCCAATGACGAGTGAAATATGTCCAGGATAGACCCTAATTAGACGCACGCGGATTTGAATAAGCAGTTTAGGAGCAGTCGTGGCTCAGTTGGCTAGTGCGCGGCTTTCGGAGCGAGAGGTCCCCGGTTCGATCCTCGGTGACTTATACATCTGTTTCGACTTTCCTCTGATCCGTGTAGCTATAGCTTTAAATACCCGTAAAACGGAGCACTGACAGAGGGAGGGGAGTAAAGGGCGCACCGTCGGCTTCCATTGATACCAGCCTCGTAGCTGAAGGAACTACCCACGTTAAATAAAGTTACTTTACCTTTTACCTTTACCTTTAATAAGCGTCACGAAGTGTCCCCTTGCTCTTCTCCCCAACTTCAACATCACTCGTGTCTCGGAATACAGACAATTTCCGTCAAAAAGTGTTCCCCAAATGCTTCTCCTCAAGTAAGGATAAACACCTGCATTAATTAACCTTACTTCATTGTTGGAAATAGGCAACAAATGCTTAGACTTAATTACTGCGCCTTTCAATAACATGCGGACTCTAAAATTCAAAGCTCAGTCGACAAATGCGTTTTTCGCTACCGTCAATCAAATTTTCGGCGGCTCCTCCCAGCTTCCGACTATGTTGACTGAACTGGGCTCAATGATCTGATTTGATTACTACGCGCTCGGCAATAGTCGGAAGCTTGGAGGAGCCGCCGAACGTTTGATTGACGGTAGCGAAAAACGCATTTGTCAGTTGACCTTTGAATTTAAGAGTCCGCATGTTATTAAAAGGCGCAGTAAAGGGACAATTGTTGGAAGTCAAGTTTTGGTGTGTATCAATCCTAGACAAGAAGCTCGTTGAACATGTCTGAGACAATCGTTCATGTCAGTTGGTGCTTTAAACTAAACATTAATTTTTTTTTACAAAAAAAAAAAGGTGAATTTCCTTTGGCTGGACATGAGGTCATCGATCCATACTTCTTGCTATTCAGCTCAGCGTGTTGGAACGGAATTGCCCTGGGTGCTATTGACATTGCTAAGAAGCACGTGACCAGAACGGAGCACGCTGACATGGGCCTGCGAGTAGCTGACTTCCCAATCATACAGGTATGGCGATGTTTCTCGCGACGTCACCCATTGTTATTAATATTGCCAATCAGAACTTCTTTTGTTTCGTAGTTGGCAAATTTGAATATCAAAACAAATATGATGTCAATGTTTGTAAACAAGAAATATCGCTAGAGAGGGAGATTTGCAATATAGTTGTTGTCTGTCACTAAATCGTTACAGCCAGTTGAGAGATGTGGTCCCAGAATGGCATCACGTACTATTATGTTTCGCTTCCAAACACTGTGATAAGGTTATATGTCTTGTGAATTAAGTATAACGATAGGGGTTCAAGCTTTTTTCTAAACGATTCAAAAGGAACAACATGATTATATCATGTTTTACTTTTCATACAAATGAAAACCCATGAAAGACTGTCGCACTCAAACCGTAGATTTGCAAACAAAGTTGAAAAATCTCGAAAGTGACTCATAAGCTATGCGTTCTTTGTTGACATGGAAACTGTTGCTGCGTACGTTGGGAATAAAGCACTGAAATTTGGAAACAATTGAGCTAGTTTGGCCAATTAAGCCCAAAACGTTTTAGCATTTCTCTATGGTGAAAAACGAACGCTAGTTCAAAGAAAAACCGAGAATGAGAACAGGGGGAAAGGGTGAAGAGTCTGCAGCACGATTTAAACTCTTCTTCGAGTGAGATCTCATCGTAGTTGGTAGTCCGCTCTACTAACTATGAACTCATCAAGCTTCTTCTCGATCTCTTACCTCTTTTCTGTCAGGATTACTTTGGCAAGAGTTTGACGGAAACAAACAGTTCTCGAATGATGCTCTTCAGCGTGGCGAAAGGAATGGATCGCGTCACAAACAACAACGACTGGTCAATTTACAAAGATCCCATTGTAGTACCAATGTTAGTATGTCTTCGAGTGGCATGTCATTTCAATTACATAACCACGCTTTAAACGATTAGCAACGAAAATTTCGCGCTTTTTCAGTGGTCAGCCAATGAAAATCAAACCCTCGTTTTCCCGCGCTCAGTGACGCTGCAACATGAAAAAAGCTCCCGAGATCAGCCTTCACGATTTGTAAACAAAACGAAAAACAGCGTATGCATAAATCTAGACTTCGATTCGCCATTACTTTGTTTGGACTCTTACCCTCCGTGACTTCATATTCAAATGCGCTCTATTTACTTCTAGCTCTGATAGCGTCATTTGTTTCTCTTTATCTATTGTAATACGTCATTTCACAGTTTATTTCATACTCTTTTTGAAAGCGAGGCCAACAGCGTAGTCTTTTTTCATGGAAATCACAACTATGTTCATTAGTGTGTGAAATTTTGGTGTTGGTAATGCCATACCAAGATTTCACACTCGACCGACTTAAGTGAATTCGAAAAGGCAATATTAACCAAAGTAGTAACTTTTTCTTTTAATTTTTCAAGAATGAAATCAGAAACGATTCTATTTACCTCTCTTTCTTTCTCTTTTTTCGTTAAGTCGAGGTCAGTTTCATCATTGGTGTTTTCAAGTCAAGATCAAAGCCGCTTATAATGTCAGTCACGTGACAGATGACATGTTGCACGCTTGTGGAGGGGTAGGATACAAGAAGGAACTTGGTAGGCCTGTGTTTTCGGGTTATTTACCAACCGCCTGTGATTAGTTGTATAACACTGCGCACCGTTGGCTCAGTTCGTTGAGCACTGGGCTGTCACGCGGGAGGTCGTGAGTTCAACTCCGGCCGGACCAACCCTCAGGGTCTTTAAATAACTGAGGAGAAAGTGCTGCCTTTGTAATTACATCTGCAAATGGTTAGACTCTCTAGTCTTCTCGGATAAGGACGATAAGCCGGAGGTCCCGTCTCACAACCCTTCAATGTTCATAATCCTGTGGGACGTAAAAGAACCCGCACACTTGTCGCAAAGAGTAGGGCATGTAGTTCCCGGTGTTGTGGTCTGTCTTCTGTGGTGTATCATGGTTGGGAGGGTTAATGCTCGGAGATATTAGCTACACCAAGCTACTCTAAAAATCCGAGGGTAAATAAAGATATATGATGATATGAACGTTTACCAGAGAGCTAACTTATTTTGTTCATGGCTGCTCTCTAGTTTTCTTTTTTCCCTTCCTTTTACTCCTTTTCTTTCCTTTTTGTTTCCTTGTTCAACATATAAGCCGCCATGTTGAAAGCCGAGAAGACCCAGGGGACGAGGTTACAGGAACCATTGCCTCTTCTCCGCTTTCGTTTTTGTTCCATCCTCAGTTGCAAGCGTGTATTCGAAGGCATTACCCCGATTCATCACCAGAAATAAACTCTTTGTTCACTACTATTCACAGTTTACGTGTTAGGTTTGCAGTCATTCTGACAGAATATTGCTCCTTGTAACTAACGTCCTATCCATATCATTCGTCCCATATTCGGGTGGTCAAACAACCATATAATGTTCTTACCTTATAACTTGTGTATATAAATCCCGTTGTTTTTGAACATTCACGACGCGATAGCACGAGAATCATTTGTACAATTCTCTTTAGGTTTGGAGCGTTTGCTGCGCGATGGCAAGGCAGGATGGCTAATGGGGGCCAGCAACGAGGTGCTAAAACAAGTCGTTGGAAAAACCAGCCTCTTTGGCCTTCAAGCAGTAGACTTCTGGTGAGGATGGCATGCGTTAAAGCTTATCAACGTCTTGTATTTTGTATGCCGCTATCAAAAGCTCTGTAGAGGAAAAGAGAGCGTTGAAGAGAGAAATGATAAAAAATGAGCCGAGTTTGTCCATCTGCTTTATGCACTGGAATATTCTTAATGTTAGCGGCGGTCATCGCAGTAAACATTATCAGAATGTAAATTCTCCTCGCAATTTCAATACTCTGTCAGGTAGACAAGTATTGAGAATGGAGATCATTATCAGCTTAAAGATATGATCCAGATATAACACCATATTCTCATGACCAGCCAACAAAGAAATCTATGGAAGTAGTTAGAAGAATGAACTTTTTGATCATGGGAGTCAAAGTTTAATTGAAAAAGTAAATATGTTGCGAAGAAGCCTCACAAAAAAGTCACTTGGAAACTGCTATATCCTATGAAGCTATCAAGCTACTTTGGAAGTAGTACAAACAGCTCCAATTGTGTCCCGTATTGGGCGAATCGCTATCATAAGGCAATTTGTTGCGCAGTTCAGTAACACGGGGACCCCAAAATTAAGCCTTAAATCGACGGTTTCTTTATTCTCTGCCGCAAGTCACTGTAGTGTCACGCAAGTCATTGTAGTGTACCCGTTGATGGGGCACATCGAAAATGGTGATTGGCTGCTTTAGAACCTATTTGTCGGTTTCCGTTTCGAAGGGTCCGCTAATTATCGCACAAATATCGCTGTCAGCAGGAAAAATTAAACCAATAACAGAACAATTTGTCTCCCTTTTAACTTTCCGAGTTTCACTAAAAAAACGCAGATTGTTTGAATTGACTTTTCTGGCAGTTGTTTAATGACATGTTAAATTGTTAGTAAAATAAAGCCCCTGTTGACCCAAAATCGTTTATGTTTTAGGTGTAAGATTCCTGATGATCGCGCCCTTAACTTTGAACTGAAGAAACTAACTGGAAAGGCAAAGCGAGAATTGGCACGTAAACTACTGGCTGAAGCTGAAAACGAAGATAATGTCGTGAAAAGTCACCAGCACTTGTATCAAGATTTGGACTTTGATAATCCCTTCAGCAACAGTGCCCCTGCCATGCTAAAATCTCTGGATCCCCCAAATGGAATAAAGCAAGCACGAAAGCCTTGTCTTAAACCAAATGAATTTGTTGCCTTAAAGCTGCTGTCCGTAAAATCACTCAGTGAAATGGTTGCTGAATATACCTTTGCTTTGCCTCAGGCTACCGACTACACTGGATGCTTTCCCGGTCAGTACGTTCGAGTGAGGCTTGGGAAGGACCAGCGGTATCTATCGCCTGTGTCACGCGCAAAGGAACTTGGAAAAATTTCACTGCTGTTGAAACACGAGACTCATGGAATGTTTTCTAACTCCATGCGCTCTCTTGAAATTGGTAAGGTCAAAAAGAATTATCTGCTCCTCTTAAGATAAGCAGAGGGTGAAATGACGCATTTATCGTCCCCCTTAAATCATTGACTAAACTATGCCATGCTGATCGGCCCTAATAAAAGGGTCTCAATGGGCTAGTGGCGTTAAATTTTTTCCTGCTACGGTTAACTGAAATTTTAATAATTAATTACCATTGTTTAACATTATGATATAATTATTAACTGGAAATATAATAGTTAATTTCCATTGGTGTGGAGGATGGCAAAAATCATTAAAAGTATAGGGAACATTGCGAGAGTTGTGAAAACGTCAAGGCGGCTGCCATGTCTGTCAAAGTGCGTGGTACAATCCATTTCAAAGACATATGCGCCGTTTCCGGCTTTGTGAAAGTTTGTGAAATGACAATTGCTGAATTGTTTAAACGATACGCAAATGGAGTTCTTTACAAGACTATTTAGACCTTTAATTTGCGCTAATATTTCTTTTTACGGCTAACGGGCAAATTTTAAGCTTTTTTACGTTTAACTGTTAAATCTTTGGCCCTTTTACGGCTATAGGTTCAACCACATTGAGACCCTCTTATAAGGACAAAACAGCTGCCTACGACAGCACAAGGATATGCACAGATAATAGGCTGTTCGCATGCATGATGGGCCACGAGTGCGTTAAAAATGTTCATTCCAATATTACCTACCCGAAAAAGAGGGCAAATAAGGGAGAAAGAAACTGGAGGGACTTCAGTGTCTTCAACGGGATTCGATCCATGACCTCAACGATAGCAGTGTGACTTAAAGAAAGTTTTGACTGCCGAGGGTGACTTTTTAACGGTCTGGGCCCGGTTGTTTCAAAAGCCGATTAACGCTAATCCCAGATTAAAAATTAACCAAGGAGTTTATTTCTCTACTCCAAAATGCTGTTCAACGCTGATAATTAGCAAAACTTTACATTAGAAGAATTCAATCTTGAAAAACAAAAATAAGCGAAAAAAACTTTCACCAAAAAGTTGAAAACTTGAAACAAAAGTTTACGCTAATCCTGGATTAAGCTAATCGGCTTTCGAACAACCGGGCCCGGATTCAGAGCCAACAATGAGTTATAGCAGGTAGTCAACCTAAAATAGTTCCTTGCGGACCTGGTAATCTCTTTCCGAACGCGAGTGAAGTTGAACAGTTTGGCTCGAAGTTTGTGTTATATCGTAGCAGTCTAAAAAAATTAGTTTTTATGTTTGTCACTGTCTCTGTACAGGTGATACTGCGTATTTCTCCGGACCTTGCGGTGGATACGAATACCAACCCAATTCCACTAGTTACCTGACCCTCCTGACATCAGCTATGTCATGTCAACCAGCTGTTCAGATATTGCGTGAAATAATAGCCACTCCGGGCGACCAGACTTCCGTGTCTCTCTTGATATACGCCAACAAGTCATCTGATATCCCTTACCGACAAGAACTACAGAAGTATGCGGTACAAGACAAAAGAATTCAAGTGTCACTTACTGTCACTGAAGTGGACTGTGATGATTGGGAGGGAGGAGAGGGTTACATCGATTCAAAGCTCCTATCCAGTAAGCTCCCCTCTCCCGAAGAAACCAGTCATCGCTTGTTGGTGTGTGGTGGTCCACGCATGATCATGGGAGTACTCAACGGGCTCCGAGAATTGGGGTACTCAAGTGAGAAGGTCTTTGTGTACGGCCCTTTTGGTGTCCAACAAATTAGAGCTGTCTACGGGAAGTTTGCAAAGCTAGCGCAGCAAAGAGAGATCAGCAACAACAACAATAAAATAAAACTGAATGGACATTGCCATTAAAATGTCAAACGTTTATTTAAGAACAACCTTACACTCAAACCATATTTTCCCTTTGCACGAGTGTGGATATTTGGTACAAGAGATTACAGTGAAAATTAAGAATGAAAGATTCTATGCAGCATGCTCACATTGTTGCCAAAACTTCAAATTCAGGGGTGAGAAATAAGAGACATCGTTTTTCCCCTACTTACAAACGATGCGAGATGCGACCAAAGCGTGCGGCCCGGGTTCTGATCCCGCTTTTTCTGATCAAGATTTTGATAATTTATTCTTAAGCAGGAAATTCTGAACGACCCTCGATGCAAGAGCATAAGATTGCATAATTTTAGAAACCAAGACCCATGGAATATTAGAATATACGCTGGAGCTACGGTGCCTTAAGTGCCACATTCTCTATCAATACACTTGCATACTTGATAAGATTTTAGATCTGATTTTCCATGTGGATCCCCACTCTTGATGTGCCAATTTTCTCAACATTTCCAATCCTCACCTCACCCAAAAAACACTTAAAATCAGATCTGATTGCTGTCATTCATTTTGGGTTACTTGACTTCATCTAGTCAAAAATAATGTATGAATTACTTAAGTACAATGCTCAATATAGTAGTATTTACCATGGTCTTTACTGCCTTGTCTACAATTTTGAATTTCCTGTAGGAAAGACCCTGGGAATGAAACTTATTTATTTTGTACCAGGAGCTGTGCATTTTCCCACCTTTCCAACCCCTGAAATGCCTGCCACTATTTTTTAAGAAAATCAAAGGCTCAACTGAAAGACAAAATCTTCAAAATTATCATTACCGTAGATATAGATTTTAACTTGAATCAAGCATGACTAAAATGGAAATGAACCTGGAACCAAACAGTGATGTAGACACCCTTGTAAAAATGCAGTTCTTCAGTTCCTACAATCCTGGACAAAAGATTTGACACCTTTCCGTTTTCCAAGGTTTTCAACCATAATCTGAATACCCCCTTCCCACCCTATCCAACACAATGCTGTTTAGGAAGAAGCATAAAATAACATATACATGTCTCAACATTGTTACATTGTTTTTTTGTGGGGAGGTGGCCCATAATAAGATTTGCTTCAGGCAAGAAAAGATTTTACAAATGGACAAGGAATGAAAAGTGTCTGAACAATTTTTTCCAGGATTATAGATGGTGAAGCAGCTGATATTGTCTTTCTTAGGATTAACGTCCTTGTTTGATGTTTCCTTTTGTGTTGTGTGAAAGGTCACTGGTGTAGTGCATTTTTAAGCACTGTTTTAGAAAGTTTTAATGCACAGCCTGCAAATTTGAGGTAACTGCGTTCTTCTTCGGGAATCCTGTCTACAGGAATGGAGGTCTTTTTGGTCCATTTATTCAGTGCAGGATCATAGCTTTTAATGGGGCAATCGTTTGATGAGCCGCCCAGTACATACAATGTTCCATTAACACACACCATTCTTCCAAAACGATGCGAAAATTTCAAGTCTCCGATCAACTGCCATTCATTTGCAGAGATACTATACACTTCACAGGATTTCCCTTCTCCGGCAACAAATATCTTCCCTTGAGAAGCCACCCCAAAGGGACGGGACCTTGCTTGTTGCATATCTGCGACTTCTTCCCATTTCTTATGTACAGTATCAAATCTCTCTACTTTTGCAGCAACATCCCTACTATAAGTTCCTTTTGAACCACCAATGACATAAATAGAGTTGTTGGCAGAAAGCACACAAGCTCCATCCCTCCACTCCATTTGAGATGAATGAACGTTTTGCCATGTCTGATCTCCCACATTATATTTGGCGACTGTGACCTGATTTCCAGAGGAAGAGATGCGATATAATTGCCCCTTTACGACTACCTCTCCACCAAGAAGACGGAAATCGTTCAAAGAGGACCAGCTGTCAAACACAGGATCATACCTCTCGGCTCTGCCTGAATCGATGTACCACTGATCACGGAACACTATCGTGTTTGTCCTCTGGGTTCTGTTTATACTTGTTTGTCCGTCTGCCAAACGTTTCCAGATGTCTTTCTCTGGAAGATAACAAAAGGTGTACTTCCCCCCACGCACCACGATGGCGTGTGTTCCAACTCTTTTTCTTGGTGACTGTGTGTCTTCATCGTCGTCGCTAGATAAAATAGCTGCCAGCACTTTATCCCGACAACAAGAGTTTTCCTTCACAAATTCGTTCTTCATGAGATCGAGCAAGGGATCATGTGACATGTAAGCCAGTCGAAGGTGAGTAAACAATTCTTCAAACTTTGCCTTTCGATCGCCCTCTTTATGTTCAATCCACTTTTGGATGATGGCGAAAATATCCTCTTCAGCTTTAATGTAAATTTCATCACTTGAAATCCAACCGCTTACCTCGTCGACGGCTTCCAAGTTCAGGAATTCGTCCGATTCTGCAACGTCTGTGAAGTTGTCGAAGATAAACTTTCTACTGTTGTTCTCAAGTTCTTCACATTGGTACTTTTTAGCAAAATGAAAAGTCGAAATACAATTATCGTTTGTCAATCGATGCTCGAGAAATCGCCCAGCGGTGGTTTTCAAGCACACGAGAAGTAAATAATCCGCTGCGATTATCAAATCCTTAGCATTCTGTTCATCATCGATTTCTACTTCGCCTGTGTAGATGAACTCCAGCCCCTTCTCCAGAATTGGCTCTGAGATCTCCTCGAATCGAACAATTCCTTCATCCTTTTCTTTCATCTCAGTCTGGAGAAGCTTAACGAAGAAGGGACTCGCTGCCGAGAGCACATTTTTATGTGCCTTGAATTCTTTCCCTTCCTTTGCCACCAAGGTTATTTCGCATAAATAATCTTGTTCTCGTTGCATGTTGAGTCGTTTTAGCATCTCCACACAAAATGAAGCTTGGTCTGCCTGAGTTATTGGTTCCATCCCTTCCATTATGTCAGGATAATAACTTTAATCGAACCAAAGCAAAATATTTCGACTTTAGATCCCAAGCCTTTACGGCTATAATTATTTCCGGGTGCAAGAGAGGACGCACTTCTTGCATCCATGGGATAAATGTGCCTGTTTCCAACATCCAATCCCTGGGAAGGCGCCCAACCTAATTTTACACGAATATAAATGGTAAAATAAATGGACAAAATCTTCCAAGTTATAATGTGAGTTATATTTTAAACTGAATCAAGAAGTCACATGAAATTAGCTGCACTCTTGGCCCATGGGACTTTCTTTAGATATGGACAAGAAAGACTAGAATGTCCAAACAATTTTGCACAAAAAATCGTAAATTGAAAGACGACAAAAGAACGCATTGTTTTCCAGCACATAATAATAATAATAATAATAATAATAATAATAATAATAATAATAATAATAATAATAATAATAATAATAATAATAATAATGATAATGATAATGATAATGATAATGATAATAATAATAATAATATTTATTGCTTTTACTGCGCTTTTTCTAGAAGAATAATCAAAAGCGCATTACAATTAGATAAGTTCTTACGAATTACAAATTGAAATTTAAAACTATCAATGCAGGTCAAAAATAAGGACCTAAAATCTTATGATAAATTTGAGAATTGAACTTACAATATAATCTTAACAAGGCCTTAAAGAAAAAATAAGTCTTGGATAAATACTTAAAAATGTTAACGTTCCTCGCTCGCCTTACTGACAAAAGAAGGCTATTCCACGATACTGGGGCTGCAACCATAAACGCGCGATCACCCACAGTCTTTTTCGCTCTGAAACGACTAGCCAACAATATACCATTGTCGTTGCGAAGGAGTTGATAATTTGAAGCCGGTAAGATTGAAACTAGATACGTAAGATAACTAGGAACTAAACCCTGAAGTATCTTAAATGTAATAAGAAGAATCTTAAAATCCATACGCACTGGTACCAATGCACGCACTGGTAACCAATGCACTTCCCGAAGCAACGGGGTAATGTGACAATACTTAGGCTTAAAAATTTCCTGTTAACGGGTAACTGAAATTTAAAGAAATTAATTACCACTGTTTTACATTATGATATAATTATTAACTGGAAATATAATAGTTAATTTCCATTGGTGTGGAGGATGGCAAAATCATTAAAACTAAAAAGTATAAGGAACATTGCGAGAGTTGTGAAAACGTCAAGGCGGCTGTCAAGTCTGTCAAAGTGCGTGGTACAATCCATTTCAAAGACATATCCGCCGTTCCCGGCGTTGCGAAATGACATTAATTAGCCGAATTATTTAAACGATACGCAAATGGAGTTCTTCACAAGACAATTGAGACCTTTAATTTGCGCTGACATTTTTTTTTACGGCTAACGGGCAAATAAATTTTAAGCTTTTTCATGCCTAACTGTTAAATTTTTGGCCCTTTTACGGCTACAGGCTCAACCGCATTGAGACCCTCTTATAAGGACAAAACAGCTGCCCACGGCGGCACAAGGATATGCACAGATAATAGGCTATTCGCATGCATGATGGCCACTGGTAAGGTAAAGTCTGCTTAAGAGCCTAGAAGGCCCATCAGGCCGGCTCTTATCTCCGGTTTCTGTAGCATGAAGCGACTATGAGTATTTCTACTCCCCCCTGGATGGGATGCCTGTCCATCGCAGGGTTACCCCCAGCATTAAGTTCGCCGGTACCCATTTATACACCGGGGTAGAGAGAGGCACCGTGGGAGTAAAGTGTTTTACCCAAGAACACAACACAATGCTAGTGCGTTAAAAATTTTAATTCCCATATCACCTGCCCGGGCAAGAGGGCAAATAAGGGAGAAAGAAATTAGGGACTTCCGCGTCTTCAACGGGATTTGATCCATGACCTCAACGATAGCAGTGTGACTTTGCAGTGTGACTGGATTTCTCAAATTTTATATTTTAATTGCGCAAATACTTGCAGATACTTATTGCTTAGTTTATAATCTTGTGATCCACTCTTAGTTTTGATATATTTTTAATTGTACATATATTTTTATATAGGTTTTTATGAGCTATTTTCTCTTTTTATTATGTTTCGTTTACTTATTTATTTATTTTTCGTGGTATGTCTGTGAAGTAGCTAATAGCTAAGAACATTTACCACGTAAAATAAAGGTATTGTATTGTGTATTGTATTGTATTAAAGAAAGTTTTGACTGCCGAGGGTGATTTTTTAACGGTCGGATTATTATATCAGAGCCAACAATGAGTTATAGCAGGTAGTCAACCTAAAATAGTTCCTTGCGGACCTGGTAATCTCTTTCCGAACGCGAGTGAAGTTGAACAGTTTGGCTCGAAGTTTGTGTTATATTGTAGCAGTCTAAAAAAATTAGTTTATATGTTTGTGACTGTCTCTGTACAGGTGATACTGCGTATTTCTCCGGACCTTGCGGTGGATACGAATACCAACCCAATTCCACTAGTTACCTGACCCTCCTGACATCAGCTATGTCATGTCAACCAGCTGTTCAGATATTGCGTGAAATAATAGCCACTCCGGGCGACCAGACTTCCGTGTCTCTCTTGATATACGCCAACAAGTCATCTGATATCCCTTACCGACAAGAACTACAGAAGTATGCGGTACAAGACAAAAGAATTCAAGTGTCACTTACTGTCACTGAAGTGGACTGTGATGATTGGGAGGGAGGAGAGGGTTACATCGATTCAAAGCTCCTATCCAGTAAGCTCCCCTCTCCCGAAGAAACCAGTCATCGCTTGTTGGTGTGTGGTGGTCCACGCATGATCATGGGAGTACTCAACGGGCTCCGAGAATTGGGGTACTCAAGTGAGAAGGTCTTTGTGTACGGCCCTTTTGGTGTCCAACAAATTAGAGCTGTCTATGGGAAGTTTGCAAAGCTAGCGCAGCAAAGAGAGATCAGCAACAACATCAATAACATAAAACTGAATGGACATTGCCATTAAAATGTCAAACGTTTATTTAAGAACAACCTTACACTCAAACTATATTTTCCCTTTGCACGAGTGTAAATATTAAAGAAAAATCAATGGTGCACAAAACTAAAGGCTTTGCTCAAATTTGGACAATGATAATAAAAGGACATAACTATGATGTATTTGCTATTATAGTATTCAAATGAAGCACTTTCTCAGGTACTACACAGTAAAAACGAAACAAAACGAACTTCATTAAAACAAGAACGTAGCCTGATATTTTTTATAAGTAATTGCCTGAATAACGGAACCTAAAAAATATGACACAGGGCACCAGACTTTCATCCTCAGCACCTACTATTAAGCTTACGCAATATAGCTACTGATAAATTAACAAAAGGTGGTAGACACAGTTCTGATTCTAATTTTCTACACTTGATAAAAAAAAAAATTGCACTATGCATTCCCACACCCATTGCTACACTTTTCTTTTTTTGCTGGAAATGACTGCAAGGGTTGTGAAATAAGAGACATGGTTTATCGCGCACTTATAAACGATGAGAGATGCGACCAAAGCGTGCAGCCAAGTTCCGATCCCGCTTCTCTGATCGAGACGTTCACGAAAATTGGGTTATTATGTAAAGCAACAATTTCCAATAATTAACTCAACCTCATTCCCAGGGTCTCTCTTCTCTGCCTCCATTGTCTTTCTCTTATATGACAAAGGAGGCAGAGAAGAGTGACCCTGGAAACAAGGTTGTAATTGACTTTGAAAAACCTGTGACCCATGGAACATTAGAACATGAGGTAGTGCTACAGTGCTGTTAAAGTGCTACATTCTTTATCAACATCGTGGATCCCCTGCTCTTGATGTGCAATCTTGTCAACATTTCCAAATCCCACATATCCCGAAAAAACCCCACTGAAATCAGATCTGATTGCTGTCATTTATTTTGGGTTTTCTGCCATTTTGCTGGGTTACTTGACTTCACCCAGTCAAAGCTAATGTATTAATTAGCTATACAGCAGCACTTACCATGGTCTTTACAATTTTGCCCAGGATTGTAGATGGCTTAGCAGCTGATATCGTTTTTGGAGATTTCATTCATTGTTCCAGTTGTGTTGTACGAAATATCACCATTCTATTACTAAGGACTTTAAATCTACGACGGCAACATCAATGAAACTGTGGCTTTGCATTATTACAAGTCTTTTGGGATTTTTCCATCTCTTTTACCTTGTATGCTGTTAGTGAAGTGTCCTAAAATAAATTGGTTACAGTGAAAATTAAGAATGAAAGATTCTATGCTGCATGCTCACATTGTTCCCAAAACTTCAAATTTATCAAAAATATGTGCTAAAATGCATGCTGCATGAGCAGCACAATTATTTTTTCTCTTTTAACCAATGATATTCTTTTGTGCATTGTTGTTGCTGTCACCTTTGTTGTTTTTTAAGCTCCCTAGTGTCAATAAATGCTCTCCTTTTCAAGCACTTTTTTAAGCACTGTCTTAGAAAGTCTTAATGCACAGCAGGTAAAGCCAAGGTGTTTGCGCTCTTTTTCAGGAATCTTGTCCACAGGTATAGAGGTCTTTGTTGTCCATTTATTCAGTGTAGGATCATAGCTTTGAACTTTGTAAGAATATGTTGAGCCATTCAGTGCATATACTGTTCCATTAACACCCACCATTCTTCTCAAATAACACGGAATATTCAAGTCTCCAATCAACTGCCATTCATTTGCAGAGATACTGTACACTTCACAGGATAGTCCATCTCCAGCAACAAATATATTCCCTTGAGAAGCCACCCCAAATGCATTGCACCTTGCCTGTTGCATATCTGCGACTTCTTCCCATTTCTTATGTACAGTATTGAATCTCTCCACTTTTGAAACAGCACCAGAACCTCTTTTGCTACCACCAATAACATAAATAGAGTTGTCGGCAGAAAGGACACAAGCATCACTCCTCCATTCCATTTGATATGAATGAATGTTTTGCCATGACAATACTCCTACATTATATTTGGAGATTGTGACCTGATCACTTGAGGAAGAGATGCGATAGAGCTGCTCCCTAACAACTACCTCTTCACTAAGAAGACAGAAATCATTAAAAAAGGACCAGCTGTCAAGAACAGGATCATACCTCTCAGTTTCATCCCACCTCCCAGAACCGCAGTAATACCACTGATTACGGTATGTTATCATCTTTGTTGTAGGGTCCTTGGTATCACTATTTCCCTGTGCCAGACGTTTCCAGATGTCTTTCTCAGGAAGATAACAAAAGGTGTACTTTCCCCCACGAACTATGATGGCATGTGTTCCAACTCTTTTTCTTGGTGACTGCATGATTGCATCCTCGCTTGATAAAATAGTATCCATCACTTTTTTCTGACAACGAGGGTTCTCCTTAACCAATTCGTACATCATGATGAAATCGAGCAAGAGGTCACGTGACAAGTCAGCCAGTCGAAGATGAGCAAACAGTTGTTCAAACTTCGCCTTTCGATCGCCCTCCTCTTAATGTTCAATCCACTTTTGGATGATGACGAAAATATCCTCTTCTGCTTCAATGTAAATTTCATCACTTGAAATCCAGCCCTCGACCTCGTTGGCTTCCAAGTTCAGGAATTCGTCCGATTCTGCCACGCCAGTGAAGTTGTCGAGGATAAACTTTCTGCTGTTGTTCTCAAGCTCTTCGCATTGGTACTTCTTAGCGAAATGAAAAGTCGAAATACAATTATCGTTTGTCGATCGATGCTCGAGAAATCGCCCCGCGGTGGTTTTCAAGCACACGAGAAGTAAATAATCCGCTGCTATTATCAAGTCCTTAGCATTCTGTTCATCATCGATTTCTACTTCACCTGTGTAGATGAACTCCAGCACCTTCTCCAGAATTGGCTCTGAAATCTCCTCGAATCGAACAATTCCTTCTTCCTTTTCTTTCATCTCCGTCTGAAGAAGCTTAACGAAGAAGGGACTAGCTGCCGAGAGCACATTTTTGTGTGCCTTGAATTCTTTCCCTTCCTTTGCCACCAAGGTTATTTCACACAAATAATCTTGTTCTCGTTGCACGTTGAGTCGTTTTAGCATCTCCACACAAAATGAAGCTTGGTCTGCCTGAGTTATGGGTTCCAAACCTTCCATTATGTCAGATAATTACTTTAATCGAACCAAAGGCAAATTGTTTCGACTCGACTTGTCCTAAATTACGACAGGTATTTTTTGCAGGTTGCAGCTTAAAGTTGCCTAAAGTTAGCTATTCATGTAACAGTCACGGCAAGTCTATCGCTTTACCTTTCTTTTTAGTGCCAGCGGTTTTCCAGTTATAATGAAATTTCAACCTGCAACCTGCAAAAAATACCTGCCGCTAAATTAGATCCCAAGCCTTTACGGCTACAGTTATTTCCGGGTGCAAGAGAGGAAGCACTTCTTGCATCCATGGGATTAATAGGGAGTTTAAGATACCACAACGGCTACGGCGAAGAAAACGTCACTTTGAGCTTTTCTAAGTGTTTCATGATTATTCCATCTTGTTTATATTATAATATATGGGCGACGTGTCCTATAACTGGATTGGTACGGACGGATTTGAAGTAAAGAGTGAGACTGAAAGATTTACTGTAGTTTGTCCACGTTGTCGTCAAAACCTTAAATTTGGTCATTTCACGTAGTAGTTTAGGCCAGTACGGGAGAAAAATG
>OX421457.1:29872426-29887426 GCA_949126865.1 Montipora capitata | reverse complement strand
CTCCGAGAATTGGGGTACTCAAGTGAGAAGGTCTTTGTGTACGGCCCTTTTGGTGTCCAACAAATTAGAGCTGTCTACGGGAAGTTTGCAAAGCTAGCGCAGCAAAGAGATAACAGCAACAACATCAATAACATAAAACTGAATGGACATTGCCATTAACATGTCACACGTTTATTTAAGAACAACCTTACACTCAAACCATATTTTCCCTTTGCACGAGTGTGGATATTTGGTACAAGAGGTTCGAGTGAAAATTAAGGATGAAACATTCTATGCTGCATGCTCACATTGTTGCCAAAACTTCAAATTTAGCAAATATATGTGCTAAAATGCATGCTGCATGAGCAGCACAATAACTACTTTTTCTCTTTTAACCAACGATATCATTGTTTTGTGCATTGTTGTTGCTGTTACCATTTTTTTTCTTAACCTCCCTTGTTATTTCAACAAATATATTCCCTTGAGAGGCCACCCCAAATGCATCGGACCTTGCCCGTTGCATATCAATGGTGGTCAAAACTGAACATTCATTACCACTCTTTCCTTTTCGAGCTGGAAATGCTCGAAAGGGGTGAGAAATAGGAGACATCGTTTTTCCCCTACGTACAAATGATGTGAGATGCGACCAAAGCATGCAGCCCTTGTTCTGATCCCCATTTTCTGATCAAGATTTTGATGATTTATTCTTTCGCAGGAAGTTCTGAACGACCCTCGATGCAAGAGATTTACATTTAATAAGATTGCATAATTTTAGAAGCCAAGACCCATGGAATATTAGAATACATGCTGGAGCTACGGTGCCTTAAGTGCTACATTCTCTATCAATATACTTGCATACTTGATAAGATTTTAGATCTGATTTTCCATGTGGATCCCCACTCTTGATGTGCCAATTTTCTCAACATTTCCAATCCTCACCTTTCACCCAAAAAACACTTAAAATCAGATCTGATTGCTGTCATTCAGTTTGGGTTACTTGCCTTCATCTAGTCAAAAATAATGTATGAATTACTTAAGTACAATGCTCAATATAGTAGTATTTACCATGGTCTTTACTGCCTTGTCTACAACTTTGAATTTCCTGTAGGAAAGACCCTGGGAATGAAGCTTATTTATTTTGTACCAGGAGCTGTGCATTTTCCCACCTTTCCAACCCCTGAAATGCCTGCCACTATTTTTTAAGAAAATCAAAGGCTCAACTGAAGGACAAAATCTTCAAAATTATCATTACCGCAGATATAGATTTTAACTTGAATCAAGCATGACTAAAATGGAAATAAACCTGGAACCAAACAGTGATGTAGACACCCTTGTAAAAATGCAGTTCTTCAGTTCCTACAATCCTGGACAAAAGATTTGAGACCTTTCCGTTTTCCAAGCTTTTGAACCATAATCTGAATACCCCCTTCCCACCCTACCCAACACAATGCTGTTTAGGAAGAAGCATAAAATAACATATACATGTCTCAACATTGTTACATTGTTTTTTTTGTGGGGAGGTGGGCCATAATAAGATTTGCTTCAGGCAAGAAAAGATTTTACAAATGGACAAGGAATGAAAAGTGTCTCAACAATTTTTTCCAGGATTATAGATGTTGAAGCAGCTGATATTGTCTTTCTTAGGATTAACATCCTTGTTTGATGTTTCCTTTTGTGTTGTGTGAAAGGTCACTGGTCTAGTGCCTTTTTAAGCACTGTTTTAGAAAGTTTTAATGCACAGCCTGTATATTCAAGGTTTATGCGTTCTTGTTCAGGAATCTTGTCCACAGGCATGGAAGTCTTTTTGGTCCATTTATTCAGTGTAGTATCATAGCTTTCAACTGGGCAATCGCATGCTGAGCCGCCCAGTGCATACAATATTCCATTAACACACACCATTCTTCCCAGACGAGATGAAATACCCAAGTCTCCAATCACCTGCCATTCATTTGAGGAGATACTGTACACTTCACAGGAACATGAGTATCGTCCCCCAGCCACATATATCTTCCCTTGAGAAGCCACCCCAAACGCATTGCACCTTGCCTCCTGCATATCTGCGACTTCTTCCCATTTCTTACTAACAGTATCAAATCTCTCCACTTTTTTAACATCATCCCCATAATAACCGCCCAAACTGCGACCTTTTCTACCACCAATGAAAAAAATAGAGTTGTTGGCAGAAAGCACACAAGCTCTATCCCTCCACTCCATTTGAGATGAATGAACGTTTTGCCATGTCTGAACACCCACATTATATTTGGCGACGGTGACCTGATTTCCAGAGGAAGCGACGCGATACATTTGCCCCTTAACGACTACCTCTCCACCATGAAGACTGAAATCGTTCAAAGAGGACCAGCTGTCAAACACAGGATCATACCTCTCGGCTCTGCCTGAACCGATGTACCACTGATCACGGAACACTATCGTGTTTGTCCCCAGGCTTCTGTTATTTGTTTGTCCGTCTGCCAAACGTTTCCAGATGTCTTTCTCTGGAAGATAACAAAAGGTGTACTTCCCCCCACGCACCACGATGGCGTGTGTTCCAACTCTTTTTCTTGGTGACTGTGTGTCTTCATCGTCGTCGCTAGATAAAATAGCCGCTAGCACTTTATCCCGACAACAAGAGTTTTCCTTCACAAATTCGTTCTTCATGAGATCGAGCAAGAGATCATGTGACATGTAAGCCAGTCGAAGGTGAGTAAACAATTCTTCAAACTTTGCCTTTCGATCGCCCTGTTTATGTTCAATCCACTTTTGGATGATGGCGAAAATATCCTCTTCAGCTTTAATGTAAATTTCATCACTTGAAATCCAACCGCTTACCTCGTCGACGGCTTCCAAGTTCAGGAATTCGTCCGATTCTGCAACGTCTGTGAAGTTGTCGAAGATAAACTTTCTACTGTTGTTCTCAAGTTCTTCACATTGGTACTTTTTAGCAAAATGAAAAGTCGAAATACAATTATCGTTTGTCAATCGATGCTCGAGAAATCGCCCAGCGGTGGTTTTCAAGCACACGAGAAGTAAATAATCCGCTGCGATTATCAAATCCTTAGCATTCTGTTCATCATCGATTTCTACTTCGCCTGTGTAGATGAACTCCAGCACCTTCTCCAGAATTGGCTCTGAGATCTCCTCGAATCGAACAATTCCTTCATCCTTTTCTTTCATCTCAGTCTGGAGAAGCTTAACGAAGAAGGGACTCGCTGCCGAGAGCACATTTTTATGTGCCTTGAATTCTTTCCCTTCCTTTGCCACCAAGGTTATTTCGCACAAATAATCTTGTTCTCGTTGCATGTTGAGTCGTTTTAGCATCTCCACACAAAATGAAGCTTGGTCTGCCTGAGTTATTGGTTCCATCCCTTCCATTATGTCAGATAATAGCTTTAATCGAACCAAAGCAAAATATTTCGACTTTAGATCCCAAGCCTTTACGGCTATAATTACTTCCGGGTGCAAGAGAGGACGCACTTCTTGCATCCATGGGATAAATGTGCCTTTTTCCAACATCCAATCCCTGGGAAGGCGCCCAACCTAATTTGACACGAATATAAATGGTTTTATAAATGGACAAAATCTCCCAAGTTATAATGTGAGTTATATTTTCAACTGAATCAAGAGTTCACATGAAATAAGCTGCACTCTTGGCCCATGGGACTTTCTTTAGATATGGACAAGAAAGAATAGAATGTCCAAACAATTTTGCACAAAAAATCGTAAATTGAAAGACGACGAAAGAACGCATAAAAGACGACGAAAGAACGCATTGTTTTCCAGCACATAATAATAATAATAATAATAATAATAATAATAATAATAATAATAATAATAATAATAATAATAATAATAATGATAATATTTATTGCTTTTACTGCGCTTTTTCTAGAAGAATAATCAAAAGCGCATTACAATTAGATAAGTTCTTACGAATTACAAATTGAAATTTAAAACTATCAATGCAGGTCAAAAATAAGGACCTAAAATCTTATGATAAATTTGAGAATTGAACTGACAATATAATCTTAACAAGGCCTTAAAGAAAAAATAAGTCTTGAATAAATACTTAAAAATGTTAACGTTCCTCGCTCGCCTTACTGACAAAAGAAGGCTATTCCACGATACTCGGGCTGCAACCATAAACGCGCGATCACCCAGTCTTTTTCGCTCTGAAACGACTAGCCAACAATATACCATTGTCGTTGCGACGGATACGTAGATACGTAAGATAGCTAGGAACTAAACCCTGAAGTATCTTAAATGTAATAAGAAGAATCTTAAAATCCATACGCAAACGCACTGGTAACCAATGAAGTTCCCGAAGCAACGGGGTAATGTGACAATACTTAGGCTTAAAAATTTCCTGTTAACGGGTAACTGAAATTTAAAGAAATTAATTACCACTGTTTTACATTATGATATAATTATTAACTGGAAATATAATAGTTAATTTCCATTGGTGTGGAGGATGGCAAAATCATTAAAACTAAAAAGTATAAGGAACATTGCGAGAGTTGTGAAAACGTCAAGGCGGCTGTCAAGTCTGTCAAAGTGCGTGGTACAATCCATTCCAAAGACATATCCGCCGTTTCCGGCGTTGCGAAATGACATTAATTAGCCGAATTATTTAAACGATACGCAAATGGAGTTCTTCACAAGACAATTGAGACCTTTAATTTGCGCTGACATTTTTTTACGGCTAACGGGCAAATAAATTTTAAGCTTTTTCATGCCTAACTGTTAAATTTTTGGCCCTTTTACGGCTACAGGTTCAACCGCATTGAGACCCTCTTATAAGGACAAAACAGCTGCCCACGGCGGCACAAGGATATGCACAGATAATAGGCTATTCGCATGCATGATGGGCCACTGGTAAGGTAAAGTCTGCTTACGAGCCTAGAAGGCCCATCAGGCCGGCGCTTATCTCCGGTTTCTGTAGCATGAAGCGACTAGGAGTATTTCTACTCCCCCCTGGATGGGATGCTAGTCCATCGCAGGGTTACCCCCAGCATTAAATTCGCCAGTACCCATTTATACACCTGGGTGAAGAGAGGCACCGTGGGAGTAAAGTGTTTTGCCCAAGAACACAACACAATGCTAGTGCGTTAAAAATTTTAATTCCCATATTACCACAGGCGGCCCAGACGTTGTTTGTGATTTACATACGTGACAATATTGCGTTACGTTTTGAGCCATTTAAGAGAATGTATGAAACGGTTGGAAAATCGCTCTAAATTCAACTTGTAGTAAAGGATTTAAATAAAAGAAACTTACTTCTAGTCTGCTCTTGTGTTATTTTGAAGTCTTTGTGGCAGCTGAGGCGTTCTAAAGCCATTTTGACGATTTAAACTTTTCCAGGTTTGCTCTCCATTAAAGTGAAACGAAAGGCTGGAGACTCGGTCGGCCGACGGTTTGAACTCGAAGCTCCATAATTTCCACTAAAATGCTCGGAGCTCGCCAAGATTCCCTCACGGCAGCCATCGATAATTCTTCTTTCTAGTTGCTTCGCCTCGGATCCCAAAGTTTATTTTATCCGCCCGAAAAACGCTCCTTTTCGAACGCTGGCTGCCCATTTCTGCTTTAGTTTGATCCGTTACGAGTTATCTTGGCCACGGATTTCAAAATCGTTGGCTTAGCGACCACCTCCAACACGACAAAGTCGCTCTCAACCGTAGGGAGGCACAGGTCAATAGAGCAAATTGACCTGTGCCTCCCTACGGTTGAGAGCGACTTTGTCGTGTTGGAGGTGGTCGCTAAGCCAACGATTTTGAAATCCGTGGCCAAGATAACTCGTAACGGATCAAACTAAAGCAGAAATGGGCAGCCAGCGTTCGAAAAGGAGCGTTTTTCGGGCGGATAAAATAAACTTTGGGATCCGAGGCGAAGCAACTAGAAAGAAGAATTATCGATGGCTGCCGTGAGGGAATCTTGGCGAGCTCCGAGCATTTTAGTGGAAATTATGGAGCTTCGAGTTCAAACCGTCGGCCGACCGAGTCTCCAGCCTTTCGTTTCACTTTAATGGAGAGCAAACCAGGAAAAGTTTAAATCGTCAAAATGGCTTTAGAACGCCTCAACTGCCACAAAGACTTCAAAATAACACAAGAGCAGACTAGAAGTAAGTTTCTTTTATTTAAATCCTTTACTACAAGTTGAATTTAGAGCGATTTTCCAACCGTTTCATACATTCTCTTAAATGGCTCAAAACGTAACGCAATATTGTCACGTATGTAAATCACAAACAACGTCTGGGCCGCCTGTGATATTACCTGCCCGGGCAAGAGGGCAAATAAGGGAGAAAGAAATGAGGGACTTCAGTGTCGTCAACGGGATTCGATCCATGACCTCAACGATAGCAGTGTGACTTAAAGAAAGTTCTGACTGCCGAGGGTGACTTTTTAACGGTCGGATTATTATATCAGAGCCAACAATGAGTTATAACAGGTAGTTAACCTAAAATAGTTCCTTCCGGAACTGGTCGCGTTTGAAGTTGAACAGTTTTTTGGCTCGACGTTAGTGTTAAATCGTAGCAGTCTAAAAAAAATAGTTTATATGTTTGTGACTATCTCTGTACAGGTGATACTGCGTATTTCTCCGGACCTTGCGGTGGATACGAATACCAACCCAATTCCACTAGTTACCTGACCCTCCTGACATCAGCTATGTCATGTCAGCCAGCTGTTCAGATTGTGCGTGAGATAATAGCCACCCCAGGCGACCACACCTCCGTGTCTCTCTTGATATACGCCAACAAGTCATCTGATATCCCTTACCGACAAGAACTACAGAAGTATGCTGTACAAGACAAAAGAATTCAAGTGTCACTTACTGTCACTGAAGTGGACTGTGATGATTGGGAGGGAGGAGAGGGTTACATCGATTCAAAGCTCCTATCCAGTAAGCTCCCCTCTCCTGAAGAAACCAGTCATAGCTTGTTGGTATGTGGTGGTCCTCGCATGATCATGGGAGTACTCAACGGGCTCCGAGAATTGGGGTACTCAAGTGAGAAGGTCTTTGTGTACGGCCCTTTTGGTGTCCAACAAATTAGAGCTGTCTACGGGAAGTTTGCAAAGCTAGCGCAGCAAAGAGAGATCAGCAACAACATCAGTAACATAAAACTGAATGGACATTACCATTAAAATGTTTAACGTTTATTTAAGAACAACCTTACACTCAAACCATATTTTCCCTTTGCAGTGGATATTTGGTACAAGAGGTTACAGTGAAAATTAAGAATGAAAGATTCTATGCTGCATGCTCACATTGTTGCCAACTTCAAATTTAGCAAAAATATGCGCTAAAATGTATGCTGCGTGAGCAGCACCATAATTATTTTCTCTCTTTTAACCAATGATATCATTGTTTTGTGCATTGTTGTTGCTGTTACCGTTGTTTTTTCTTAACCTCCCTTGTTATTCCACCAAATATATTCCCTTGAGAAGCCACCCCAAATGCATCGCACCTTGCCCATTGCATATCAATGGTGGTCAAAACGGAACACCCATTACCACACTTTCCTTTTCGAGCTGAAAATGCTCGAAAGGCGTGAGAAATAGGAGACATCGTTTTCCCCCTACTTACAAACGATGTGAGATGCGACCAAAGCATGCGGCCCGGGTTCTGATCCCGCTTTTTCTGATCAAGATTTTGATGATTTATTCTTAAGCAGGAAATTCTGAACGACTCTCGATGCAAGAGACTTACATTTAATAAGATTGCATAATTTTAAAAACCAAGCCCCATGGAATATTAGAATATAAGCAGGACCTACGGTGCCCTAAGTGCTACATTATTTATAAATATACTTGCATACTTCATAAGATTATAAATCTAATTTTCCATGTGGATCCCCACTCTTGATGTGCCAATTTTCTCAGCATTTCCAATCCTACCCCACCCAAAAAACACTTAAAATCAGATCAGATTACTGTCATTCATTTTGGGTTACTTGACTTCATCTAGTCAAAAATAATGTATGAATTACTTAAGTACAATGCTCAATATAGTAGTGTTTACCATGGTCTTTACTGCCTTGTCTACAACTTTGAATTTCCTGTAGGAAAGACCCTGGGAATGAAGCTTATTTACTTTGTACCAGGAGCTGTGCATTTTCCCACCTTTCCAACCCCTGAAATGCCTGCCACTATTTTTTAGGAAAATCAAAGGCTCAACTGAAGGACAAAATCTTCAAAATTATCATTACCGCAGATATAGATTTTAACTTGAATCAAGCATGACTAAAACGGAAATAAACCTGGAAGCAAACAGTGATGTAGACACCCTTGTAAAAGTGCAGTTCTTCAGTTCCTACAATCCTGGACAAAAGATTTGACACCTTTCCGTTTTCCAAGGTTTTCAACCATAATCTGAATACCCCCTTCCCACCCTACCCAACACAATGCTGTTTAGGAAGAAGCATAAAATAACATATACATGTCTCAACATTGTTACATTGTTTTTTTTGTGGGGAGGTGGGCCATAATAAGATTTGCTTCAGGCAAGAAAAGATTTTACAAATGGACAAGGAATGAAAAGTGTCTCAACCATTTTTTCCAGGATTATAGATGGTGAAGCAGCTGATATTGTCTTTCTTAGGATTAACATCCTTGTTTGATGTTTCCTTTTGTGTTGTGTGAAAGGTCACTGGTCTAGTGCCTTTTTAAGCACTGTTTTAGAAAGTTTTAATGCACAGCCTGTATATTCAAGGTTTCTGCGTTCTTCTTCAGGAATCTTGTCCACAGGAATGGAAGTCTTTTTGGTCCATTTATTCAGCGTAGTATCGTAGCTTTCAACTGGGCAATCGCATGCTGAGCCGCCCAGTGCATACAATATTCCATTAACACACACCATTCTTCCCAGATGAGACGAACAACTCAAGTCTCCAATCACCTGCCATTCATTTGAAGAGATACTGTACACTTCACAGGAACGTGAGTATCGTCCAGCCACATATATCTTCCCTTGAGAAGTCACCCCAAACGCATTGCACCTTGCTTTCTGCATATCTGCGACTTCTTCCCATTTCTTACTAACAGTATCAAATCTCTCCACTTTTTTAACATCACAACCGCCAAAACCGCGACCTTTTCTACCACCAATGACAAAAATAGAGTTGTTGGCAGAAAGAACACAAGCTCCATCCCTCCACTCCATTTGAGATGAATGAACGTTTTGCCATGTCTGATCTCCCATATTATATTTGGCGACTGTGACCTGATTTCCAGAGGAAGAGATGCGATATATTTGCCCCTTTACGACTACCTCTCCACCAAGAAGACGGAAATCGTTCAAAGAGGACCAGCTGTCAAACACAGGATCATACCTCTCGGCTCTGCCTGAACCGATGTACCACTGATCACGGAACACTATCGTGTTTGTCCCCAGGCTTCTGTTATTTGTTTGTCCGTCTGCCAAACGTTTCCAGATGTCTTTCTCTGGAAGATAACAAAAGGTGTACTTCCCCCCACGCACCACGATGGCGTGTGTTCCAACTCTTTTTCTTGGTGACTGTGTGTCTTCATCGTCGTCGCTAGATAAAATAGCCGCTAGCACTTTATCCCGACAACAAGAGTTTTCCTTCACAAATTCGTTCTTCATGAGATCGAGCAAGAGATCATGTGACATGTAAGCCAGTCGAAGGTGAGTAAACAATTCTTCAAACTTTGCCTTTCGATCGCCCTGTTTATGTTCAATCCACTTTTGGATGATGGCGAAAATATCCTCTTCAGCTTTAATGTAAATTTCATCACTTGAAATCCAACCGCTTACCTCGTCGACGGCTTCCAAGTTCAGGAATTCGTCCGATTCTGCAACGTCTGTGAAGTTGTCGAAGATAAACTTTCTACTGTTGTTCTCAAGTTCTTCACATTGGTACTTTTTAGCAAAATGAAAAGTCGAAATACAATTATCGTTTGTCAATCGATGCTCGAGAAATCGCCCAGCGGTGGTTTTCAAGCACACGAGAAGTAAATAATCCGCTGCGATTATCAAATCCTTAGCATTCTGTTCATCATCGATTTCTACTTCGCCTGTGTAGATGAACTCCAGCACCTTCTCCAGAATTGGCTCTGAGATCTCCTCGAATCGAACAATTCCTTCATCCTTTTCTTTCATCTCAGTCTGGAGAAGCTTAACGAAGAAGGGACTCGCTGCCGAGAGCACATTTTTATGTGCCTTGAATTCTTTCCCTTCCTTTGCCACCAAGGTTATTTCGCATAAATAATCTTGTTCTCGTTGCATGTTGAGTCGTTTTAGCATCTCCACACAAAATGAAGCTTGGTCTGCCTGAGTTATTGGTTCCATCCCTTCCATTATGTCAGGATAATAACTTTAATCGAACCAAAGCAAAATATTTCGACTTTAGATCCCAAGCCTTTACGGCTATAATTATTTCCGGGTGCAAGAGAGGACGCACTTCTTGCATCCATGGGATAAATGTGCCTTTTTCCAACATCCAATCCCTGGGAAGGCGCCCAACCTAATTTGACACGAATATAAATGGTAAAATAAATGGACAAAATCTTCCAAGTTATAATGTGAGTTATATTTTAAACTGAATCAAGAAGTCACATGAAATAAGCTGCACTCTTGGCCCATGGGACTTTCTTTAGATATGGACAAGAAAGACTAGAATGTCCAAACAATTTTGCACAAAAAATCGTAAATTGAAAGACGACAAAAGAACGCATTGTTTTCCAGCACATAATAATAATAATAATAATAATAATAATAATAATGATGATGATGATGATGATGATGATGATGATGATGATGATGATGATGATGATGATGATGATGATAATAATATTTATTGCTTTTACTGCGCTTTTTCTAGAAGAATAATCAAAAGCGCATTACAATTAGATAAGTTCTTACGAATTACAAATTGAAATTTAAAACTATCAATGCAGGTCAAAAATAAGGACCTAAAATCTTATGATAAATTTGAGAATTGAACTTACAATATAATCTTAACAAGGCCTTAAAGAAAAAATAAGTCTTGGATAAATACTTAAAAATGTTAACGTTCCTCGCTCGCCTTACTGACAAAAGAAGGCTATTCCACGATACTGGGGCTGCAACCATAAACGCGCGATCACCCACAGTCTTTTTCGCTCTGAAACGACTAGCCAACAATATACCATTGTCGTTGCGAAGGAGTTGATAATTTGAAGCCGGTAAGATTGAAACTAGATACGTAAGATAACTAGGAACTAAACCCTGAAGTATCTTAAATGTAATAAGAAGAATCTTAAAATCCATACGCAAACGCACTGGTAACCAATGAAGTTCCCGAAGCAACGGGGTAATGTGACAATACTTAGGCTTAAAAATTTCCTGTTAACGGGTAACTGAAATTTAAAGAAATTAATTACCACTGTTTTACATTATGATATAATTATTAACTGGAAATATAATAGTTAATTTCCATTGGTGTGGAGGATGGCAAAATCATTAAAACTAAAAAGTATAAGGAACATTGCGAGAGTTGTGAAAACGTCAAGGCGGCTGTCAAGTCTGTCAAAGTGCGTGGTACAATCCATTTCAAAGACATATCCGCCGTTCCCGGCGTTGCGAAATGACATTAATTAGCCGAATTATTTAAACGATACGCAAATGGAGTTCTTCACAAGACAATTGAGACCTTTAATTTGCGCTGACATTTTTTTTTACGGCTAACGGGCAAATAAATTTTAAGCTTTTTCATGCCTAACTGTTAAATTTTTGGCCCTTTTACGGCTACAGGTTCAACCGCATTGAGACCCTCTTATAAGGACAAAACAGCTGCCCACGGCGGCACAAGGATATGCACAGATAATAGGCTATTCGCATGCATGATGGGCCACTGGTAAGGTAAAGTCTGCTTACGAGCCTAGAAGGCCCATCAGGCCGGCGCTTATCTCCGGTTTCTGTAGCATGAAGCGACTAGGAGTATTTCTACTCCCCCCTGGATGGGATGCTAGTCCATCGCAGGGTTACCCCCAGCATTAAATTCGCCGGTACCCATTTATACACCTGGGTGGGGAGAGGCACCGTGGGAGTAAAGTGTTTTGCCCAAGAACACAACACAATGCTAGTGCGTTAAAAATTTTAATTCCCATATTACCTGCCCGGGCAAGAGGGCAAATAAGGGAGAAAGAAATGAGGGACTTCCGCGTCTTGAACGGGATTCGATCCATGACCTCAACGATAGCAGTGTGACTTTGCAGTGACTTTTGCAGTGTGACTGGATTTCTCAAATTTTATATTTTAATTGCGCAAATACTTGCAGATACTTATTGCTTAGTTTATAATCTTGTGATCCACTCTTAGTTTTGATATATTTTTAATTGTACATATATTTTTATATAGGTTTTTATGAGCTATTTTCTCTTTTTATTATGTTTCGTTTACTTATTTATTTATTTTTCGTGGTATGTCTGTGAAGTAGCTAATAGCTAAGAACATTTACCACGTAAAATAAAGGTATTGTATTGTGTATTGTATTGTATTAAAGAAAGTTTTGACTGCCGAGGGTGATTTTTTAACGGTCGGATTATTATATCAGAGCCAACAATGAGTTATAGCAGGTAGTCAACCTAAAATAGTTCCTTGCGGACCTGGTAATCTCTTTCCGAACGCGAGTGAAGTTGAACAGTTTGGCTCGAAGTTTGTGTTATATTGTAGCAGTCTAAAAAAATTAGTTTATATGTTTGTGACTGTCTCTGTACAGGTGATACTGCGTATTTCTCCGGACCTTGCGGTGGATACGAATACCAACCCAATTCCACTAGTTACCTGACCCTCCTGACATCAGCTATGTCATGTCAACCAGCTGTTCAGATATTGCGTGAAATAATAGCCACTCCGGGCGACCAGACTTCCGTGTCTCTCTTGATATACGCCAACAAGTCATCTGATATCCCTTACCGACAAGAACTACAGAAGTATGCGGTACAAGACAAAAGAATTCAAGTGTCACTTACTGTCACTGAAGTGGACTGTGATGATTGGGAGGGAGGAGAGGGTTACATCGATTCAAAGCTCCTATCCAGTAAGCTCCCCTCTCCCGAAGAAACCAGTCATCGCTTGTTGGTGTGTGGTGGTCCACGCATGATCATGGGAGTACTCAACGGGCTCCGAGAATTGGGGTACTCAAGTGAGAAGGTCTTTGTGTACGGCCCTTTTGGTGTCCAACAAATTAGAGCTGTCTATGGGAAGTTTGCAAAGCTAGCGCAGCAAAGAGAGATCAGCAACAACATCAATAACATAAAACTGAATGGACATTGCCATTAAAATGTCAAACGTTTATTTAAGAACAACCTTACACTCAAACTATATTTTCCCTTTGCACGAGTGTAAATATTAAAGAAAAATCAATGGTGCACAAAACTAAAGGCTTTGCTCAAATTTGGACAATGATAATAAAAGGACATAACTATGATGTATTTGCTATTATAGTATTCAAATGAAGCACTTTCTCAGGTACTACACAGTAAAAACGAAACAAAACGAACTTCATTAAAACAAGAACGTAGCCTGATATTTTTTATAAGTAATTGCCTGAATAACGGAACCTAAAAAATATGACACAGGGCACCAGACTTTCATCCTCAGCACCTACTATTAAGCTTACGCAATATAGCTACTGATAAATTAACAAAAGGTGGTAGACACAGTTCTGATTCTAATTTTCTACACTTGATAAAAAAAAAAATTGCACTATGCATTCCCACACCCATTGCTACACTTTTCTTTTTTTGCTGGAAATGACTGCAAGGGTTGTGAAATAAGAGACATGGTTTATCGCGCACTTATAAACGATGAGAGATGCGACCAAAGCGTGCAGCCAAGTTCCGATCCCGCTTCTCTGATCGAGACGTTCACGAAAATTGGGTTATTATGTAAAGCAACAATTTCCAATAATTAACTCAACCTCATTCCCAGGGTCTCTCTTCTCTGCCTCCATTGTCTTTCTCCTATATGACAAAGGAGGCAGAGAAGAGAGACCCTGGAAACAAGGTTGTAATTGACTTTGAAAAACCTGTGACCCATGGAACATTAGAACATGAGGTAGTGCTACAGTGCTGTTAAAGTGCTACATTCTTTATCAACATCGTGGATCCCCTGCTCTTGATGTGCAATCTTGTCAACATTTCCAAATCCCACATATCCCGAAAAAACCCCACTGAAATCAGATCTGATTGCTGTCATTTATTTTGGGTTTTCTGCCATTTTGCTGGGTTACTTGACTTCACCCAGTCAAAGCTAATGTATTAATTAGCTATACAGCAGCACTTACCATGGTCTTTACAATTTTGCCCAGGATTGTAGATGGCTTAGCAGCTGATATCGTTTTTGGAGATTTCATTCATTGTTCCAGTTGTGTTGTACGAAATATCACCATTCTATTACTAAGGACTTTAAATCTACGACGGCAACATCAATGAAACTGTGGCTTTGCATTATTACAAGTCTTTTGGGATTTTTCCATCTCTTTTACCTTGTATGCTGTTAGTGAAGTGTCCTAAAATAAATTGGTTACAGTGAAAATTAAGAATGAAAGATTCTATGCTGCATGCTCACATTGTTCCCAAAACTTCAAATTTATCAAAAATATGTGCTAAAATGCATGCTGCATGAGCAGCACAATTATTTTTTCTCTTTTAACCAATGATATTCTTTTGTGCATTGTTGTTGCTGTCACCTTTGTTGTTTTTTAAGCTCCCTAGTGTCAATAAATGCTCTCCTTTTCAAGCACTTTTTTAAGCACTGTCTTAGAAAGTCTTAATGCACAGCAGGTAAAGCCAAGGTGTTTGCGCTCTTTTTCAGGAATCTTGTCCACAGGTATAGAGGTCTTTGTTGTCCATTTATTCAGTGTAGGATCATAGCTTTGAACTTTGTAAGAATATGTTGAGCCATTCAGTGCATATACTGTTCCATTAACACCCACCATTCTGCTCAAATAACACGGAATATTCAAGTCTCCAATCAACTGCCATTCATTTGCAGAGATACTGTACACTTCACAGGATAGTCCATCTC
>OX421457.1:29859926-29862426 GCA_949126865.1 Montipora capitata | reverse complement strand
TCGTTCAAGTGTCAGGAGGGTCACAACATAAACTAGAGGTACGGATGTCTTCCAAAATTGTTGGTTGTCAATTGCTTTGAGTTTCCGGAACTCGGCATGCCTAACTGTCATGGAAGGCTTAGCTGTCCTTAGATGACGTAAGACAACCGCATGATCTGAGAAATATCTCTGTCTCTGGCTTCGTTGCAATGATGTCATCCGATTGATCGGAGATAAGTAAACCAAGGGTATGACCACGAATGGGAGTAGGTCGTTTCACATGTTGCAACAGGCCCATAGAATCCAAGAGATCTCTAAATTGTATGGCATCCGCTTCAGTGGGCACATCGACGTGAATAGTAAAGTTGCCTGATATCAGCAACGGTTCGTTGGACATAAAAACAGACTCCAGGTAGTCGGAGAATTCTCCAGATTAAGGAAAATATTAATCAATACTTATTTCAGTTAGTGGAGAGAAACCCCTTCCTGTAGGGGGGATTCTTGCTGCAGCACCACAATCATGCCACAAAGGTTGCTACTCTACTGCTGTTTTTGCTTTTTCTTTACTTCAAACCACTATCAGGAGAATAAGGCGGCCTGTAAACAACTATAATGCGTAGACGAGTAAATAGGAAATACGGTGCATAGTGCACCATGGTTAAGGCTCTGTGCAAACGGATGCATGTTGGGTATTACATGTTGCGTCGGTTTGCACACACCTTTGCATAACTGGTCAAACTTTTGAGCCAACAACTCCTAACATTTCTATTGTTCAGTGATCGCCGAAGTGTAGCGCAACCGTGAATTTTGGATCCGTTTTGCACAGCTCTTCCTTAAAGTGCATTACATATGGTCTCCATGGAGATAGCCATGCATTTGTCAGTTTACAAAGTCTTATGGGTCGTATCCTCCCCATAATACACTGTACAGGCGAGGGTGCAAAATTTGCTTGTTCAAAAGAAGACAACAACTCCATGGCTTGAACGAGTAGTTTGTTTACTGTCAAAACTGAAATACATACACACATACATTGATATTTGGGAAATAACTGAATGCGTGGAAAGAAAAAGGCAATACAAACACAATTAAACATACAGATTTCAGGGCTGAAAATCTCACATCCCGTGGTTCTAAAGGTGTTAGGCACATGCTTGTAAATCCTTGCATGGTTGACATATGTCATAAAGTAACACAACAACAAAGACTTCAAGCATTCGGGTACTGTTACATACAAGCACGTCCGTAATAGAAATTTCTTGAAAAAGTAGGAAAAAATAGGAATTTGACGCCCTCGAACAGTAATGGGTAAAAGTTACTCAGAATCACTAAAAAGCTAATCTAGCTGAGTAACATAATTAAATAATTAAAATGATTACAGTTGGCAAACTTTAATAATTTATTGTATGGCCTCCTGTAATATCAAATCAATAATGTTATTATTAAAAGCCACCTATACAGAACATGGGTGGAAGGGCTAATATGCAAGGAAGGAAATACTGTCATATCACTCCTTCATTCGCAGATTTACATTAGCTGCTTATTAAGTCTGAATCTAGTTGATCGTTTTTGGGCATCCTCGTACTTGTACTCTTTGAAAACACATAACCCTGAGTCAAGATACACTCAAGAAATTCTACTGTTGGTACTCTACTTAATTATCCTAGTTTTAAATCAAAGGCAACTTTCAGTGATCATCCATTTCTTTTTGCTGCTCCCAACTTACGGAATAATAATTTGCCAAATTGAAAGAGATAGAGAATCAAATCATTTGGTTGTTTTAAACCAAAAGTTGAGAATCTCCTCTTTAAAAGAGCGTTATTTTGATCAAACTTGTGAGCCAATCTTATATTTTATGCTTACAACTTTAAAACAAAGGTTACCACTGAGCACTTTTTTTAAAAGTCTTCTTTCTACCTTATACTTTTTTATCTTTCAAAGGATTTATAGGTGTACAAGCTATCTTGATAGCAAGACTTTTTTATAGTGCATTCATTTGAATAAATTTTCATATAGTTTATTCCACCTTATGAATTTTGTATCATTTGAACACTAATTTTATTTGCAATCAAAGCCCACCACTATTCATGGGTGCCAAATTATATAAATTCTTCAACCAAAGCTTTAGGAATTTTCAGTCCCACGCCTTTAAAAGAACAGTTTCTTTCCTTTTCTGGAATCCAGTCCATCGGTATGGAGGTCTTTTCAGTCCACTCCTTCAGTGTGGGATCATAGCTTTCAACTGTATAGTTGTTTTCACGACGATGATATTTACCCTCTTCCTTCAAGCCACCCAGAACATACACGGTTCCATTAACACACAACATACTTCCCAAATTTAGTGGGGCATGTAAGTCTCCAATAAACTGCCATTCATTTGTCGAGATAGTGTAAACTTCACAAGTTTTTAAAGGCCATCCTCCCTCCTTCCCTTCTCCTCCAGCCACAAAAACTTTTCCTTCATTTCCCAAGCCAAAAGCCTTGCATCTTTCTTGCTGCATGTCCACAATTTTATCCCAGCTGC
>OX421457.1:29832426-29849926 GCA_949126865.1 Montipora capitata | reverse complement strand
GTAAATCTACAGCCACAGTTTGATTGAAATCTGTAGCAAGTGGAAGCAACTGCTGGCTTTGGAGGTATCTTCTTGTACAATGCACAGGTATCACATTTGTTAACCACTTGCCTCAGCATTTCAAATAGCTCTGAATCTCTCACCCCTGATTTCACCAAGAGCTCATAGTTTGTCTGCAATGGCATGTCCAAACTGTTGGTGAATTTTAATTAGTTCCTTCCTTTGTTTGTCATTGTCGTTGGTTTCAATCACCTAAGGGACTTCAGATTGTTTGGTCTTCTGATCAGTGTACAACTGTGTTTGAAATGATGTGTCCACATCTTGGGTTCTTGAAACCTGGTTTGCCTAAAATGTGACTCCCTGTCATTATTTAATAAATTAACACAATAATGGCCTGAAGATGTTTGAACAGTTTCACTGGCTGACCAAACATTTTTGCAGTGTCACTGTTCACATCTAACACAGTTTGAGCTTTCTTTAAGGAAAAATTATTGCTCAGAAAAAGAGGCAGCTTACTTAATTTCCACAACATCAGTTTCAATGGTGCACTTTGTTCCACCAACTGTTGCAGGGATAGTAACTTGATGTTCAGATTCGAATATGAATATTCAAATATGAAGATACGATCTCTGGGTTTTCTTTTGACTTGAAAATTATTTCTGATCATCATCTAGAAGATCAAAGTAGTTATTCAGTTACTGTTGGCCACACACTGTTTTAGTACAAGCAGTGTCAACAACTGCAGTAGAAGAGGCTTCACACATGAGTACTTCACTGGGGTCCACATTTCTAACAAGCAAATTATAGTACAATCTCTTGTTTCTTCTTGGTTTTCAGAAAAAACCTCATGAACATCTTCCTTGTGTGGGCAGTCCTTTACCCAGTGAAAAACAGATCCACATATTGCACACTAAGTCTTTGTACGATTCCCATATCTGTCCAATGGATTTGTCCCCTTCTGTGTATAATTTCTTCATTTTCTGCCCTTTTTCGCCACTAGAGCCACGGTTAAAACCAGATCTTCTAGTTGAACTATGATGTGGACTGCCAGACTTTGTATAGTACACAGGTTCCTACTTAACTGTGGTATGACCACCACCCACAAAACTGTCTGAATGTGATGAACCTATAAAGATTGCTTAAGTGCAGATTTCATCGAGAGAAACTTTAAATCCTTAGCTGTAATTAACGCCAATTGTCTATCTGCTTCTGATAGACCAGCACTGTTGAGGAGTTTGAAACTTAAAACAGCAATGGGCAATGACATATCAGACTTTTTGCAAAGATCATGCCTCCTTTGGAACTCGATTATAAAGCTGGAAAAGTCTTGTCCTTCTTCTCTGTGATATTTGTCAAATTTGGCATAGTTTTCATATGCTACATCGATGGAATCGGAAGAAATACATGTATGTACAGTATCTTGTCCTATTCGCCGATAAGAGTTTGCATTCCATTTTTGTTGCTCAACTTTTCCACATCAATTTCGACTGCTTTTGCTCCTGTCTGTCCGCACAACCATAAAGTAACTGCAAGTGCCTGTTTCTTCTCGTCCACATCCATCAAACTCATTTTTCCATGTCTCAAACAAAACTCCTGGGCCAAATATCGGCAGATTCTTAAAAGTGGAAGGGGCCATCTCGTCGTAGTAATTGAATCTTCAGTGAGTCCATATCCAAAAGAGTTAAAAGTCAAATTGCTCGCTTTCCAACCATGAAAAAACTCAACTTTATTGAACTGGCGCACAACTACACCGTGAAAAACATTCTACAAACACAAGCCTTGATCCCATGATACCCTGCAAGTCACACTCGGTACCCCAATCAGGGAGACCACAGTGCACGTGAAGTCCCCGTGACTATAACGACAATTTAAAAAAAAAAAAAAAGAAACTTGATTTTATTTTTTATTTTGTTTGGCCATTGAAGGCTATTTTCTAATCCTCTTTCTACGTCTTTTTTAAAATTATTCCTGTTATGGAAGCAATGGATTCATTTTGTTATCAGTTTTTTTATCACCTGCATTTCTGCCATGGTCTGCCTATGGCATCCCACAGAATTAACAAAAATTATTGTAAACTGAAGGCCAGTATTATGCAAAATAATTGTTGTTCCTTTAAAACAATGTTATTTCATATAGAAATTCAGGACTTCGGACTTTTTGGCCAATAGCTCGTGAATTTTTTTCCCTGTACATACCCACACAAGTTATATTTTATAGTATTAAATACCACTACCTACAAAATAAGTTGTTTACTTTTCTTTAGATGAACTACATGTACACATTAAGCCCAAACGTTCAGAAGCATGCACACACCTCCTTAAAGGCAACCTCCACTAAAACAAGAATACAAATTCAAAATATTTAACATAATGTTTACAATAAAAATTGCTCAAACGGTTTCCAATGGAATCATTTGTACCCGAAATAAATAAATTTCAAAAACGCTTGTTTTGGTTTTCAGATTTCCTGGGCGCTGCCATCTTGAATAATAATTGTGACGTGTTATGGTTTCTCTTTTGTATTTGCACAAAGAGCTTTTGTTTTAAAACAATTTATAGGGCAACCATGACATGTCACAATTATTTAAGATGGCGGCGCCCAGGAAAATTTAAAACCAAAACAACCGTTTTTGAAATTTATTTATTTCGGATACAAACGCTCCCATTGGAAAACTTTCTAACAATTTTGATTGTGAGCATTCTGTTCACTATTTTAAAGATATATTCCAGTTTTAGTGAAGGTTCCCTTTAACAGTTAGCTAACCTTATAAATTGGGCCAAGCATTTTGAAGTCATCAGCCTCAATGAGGTACTCAGGAAGAAATGGCAACTGAAAGTAGAACATGTACTGCAAACAAAAAAGGAAAGCAGGGAAGTCAGTAGGTTGTTAATTGCTGTGATGTAACATGCCATTTCAAGATTCACTTTGTTCAAAGTGAATCCAATTGACAAATTTATCTGTGGAGGGATTTAGGATTTGATAACCATTTCTAACAGTCACAGTAAAAAAAAATGCACACATGCCACATCTATACCAATATAAACACAGATACACTTAACTTGTTGCCCTAATAAGGGTACATGTATATTCTAATGACTGTATTCTGGAATAGGAATACATGGAACAGAAGTTAGAAATCCTTCATTTTTACAAAGATTCACTTTAAAATTGTCAAACACCTGCTAAAATACTGTTTTAAACATATCTTTAGAATTCTTATTGCTTCAAAATGCCAGACATACCATTTAAAATCACCATTCCATGTATTCTTATTCTGGAATAGGGTCAATCGAACACACCCTATAGACACATCCTTTTTCATCCTCAATATATATCACACATTAATTTCACTGTCACATAGAATAGGGATCTTGAGAAATACCGGTAACTGCATCAATGAGGACAAGAACACCAGAAAACAACACAATTAAAATTTTTAAATGTGGTTTCTTTCTTTGCTGTTGTCATCAAATTAAACCAGGTGAACACCAGATCCGTTAATATTGACACGCACTTAAGTGATTGGCTAATAAATTTCCCTCAAACCACCCAAAGGCATGATAGTTATTCCAATTAATGTGTAATTATGGGTAGAATACAGCACAAGGCAATAATCCTTTATCCTTTAAGACTATGAGGTGTTTGTTTGCAACAACACAACTGAATTCCCAAAAAACATGCTTTTAAATGTACAGTAGGACTGTTGAAGCCTGTGCTCACAGTCTTGAAAATAAATTACTGGTATGTGGAACTGTACTTATTGGAATTTATTGTGCATCTTCCTTACCCAAGAGGCAAAGAACTGCTTTCTTGAAGTCTGAAGACACTTGCGAAAACAGCTAATGGACCAATGAGACAAGAATTAAGTTGTTAGTATTTTTGCACCATTTCTCAAGAATATTGTAATAATGTTAGTCATCTCTTATTACACACCGTACTTACTCAATCAAACTCCGCAGCATTTAATACATTTTGAGTGTGTCCGATGTGGTGTTTATTCAAGGGCAGCGTTTACATTTCAAAATCATAATATTATTTTCTTAAATCACTGCATGACGACAATTACGGTAGATCATTTGTAAATATTAATTAAAACAGAAACATGTTTACAGTTTTAATGTCTTGCTTTTTTGCTGACTAAGATAGAATAGTAATTGTTTGGCTTGTGATCAACATTCAGAAAATTACACATGTCCTTGTTTTTTTTCTTACAATCCTCAAATAAACGACACATTCTTCTTATTGGGTGCAGCATTTATTCGAGGACAGTGTTTATTCATTTGGTACTTTTCCTTCGATCCACCTGAGGCCTTTAATCAAGGGTGGCATTTATTTGAGGGTCGCGTTAAAGCAAGTAAATATGGTACTCTTTCAAATAGATCACTAGTCTTCAAAGTTCACATGAAAATGTGAACATACATGTAGTCTTCCTGAAATTAGATTAACTGGCGCAATCTTCAGCTCTGATGAAAGGTATCTTAGAAATAAGTCACAGAAGTAGAACTAATACTCTATCATTGAAATTCTTTTTTTTTTCACATGTACAGTGCAGATCAGAGATAAGCGAACCAAAATATATGAAAAAAACACGTAAACATGCATGCATGCATGCATGTCAACACATACGCAAAAAGGCTCACTAGTCTCAGGGAGCAGAAAAGAATTGCGCCCTGCTAGTATTTATGAGCTCTCCTATTGTCTTTCTTTCGTCACCTTGTCTTTGTTTACTCTCAATCATTTGCGTTGTGGTGAATGTGAAAATAATTTGTGTGTTTGCTGGTTGGTGCATCATTAAAAGAGCAAAATATATGACCATATGCTTATTCTAATGACGCAAAGTCCTTCTGGCTGGTTATTTGTGTTATAAAGGCGAAAAAAAATAATCAAGTTTACTTTTTGAGAAATGGTTAAATAAACCTGTCAACAAGCGGCCTACAGAAACCTTTTTAACATCGAAATTTACATGAAAGCATTGAGAACGATAATAAACAAACTTCGTGCCAGTGCATCTGTTTGGTCGTAAAAAAACCAAGATGGTTATGCAGTAATTATAAATGAATTTGACCCTCCAAGGAATTTGCAAGTGTTTGATAGACTCCCTATGATCTGTATCCTTCAGATTGAAGTGAAGCTGGTCTAAGTCGCTTCTTTCTTCAAACAGGAGTAACAAAACTAGGCAGAGTAAAATGCAAATATACCGGTGATCAAAACTGTCCTTATTATCAATCTTACCTTGGGTGTGGGCTGTTGCAAATTATCAGCTTGTCAACAAGCCCTGGATTAATATGAGCAGTGGCCCTGAAAACAATTATTTAAACAATCAAGTTAAATTAACCAAGACTGCTTAACATTTTATCCTCAAAACTCAAAATGTGGCTTTTACAGGGCCACTCTTGGTTTGATTTTCAAGACTTCAGGAAAGGTCCAGTCTCAAGACTTGTCTAAGGTTGTGTGATGTTGTTCAAGAAGCCAAAAAATTGGCAGGAAAAAAGGGACACGTTAATGTTGAAGCAGTGATAAACCTTGTCTACAAAACTCAAGGGATGTATGTTGCAGAACACACATACAGTACTGTTTGCATAAAGGGAGGGAGTTATAAGGGCCCATGCCTCAATAAAACTAATCAACATTTAGCCATGACTGTAACATTCTCACCACTTTATCAATAATATTAATATTTTAGCTCACACATTCTTTAATTAAATAAAGCTCATGCTGGTAAATTCATTTAGTACTGGTATATACATGTACCACACAAGTGAATAGTGCTTTCTGCGCACACTGATTGGCTAACTCAAAGGCGATTAGCCAAGTACCATTCACCTCCGAGAAGCTGGTGTGCAACATCTGAAAGCAGTTTCTTGGTTCTCTTTTATTCAACTTGTGTGATATATGTAAAAACAATTATTTGCCTCCACTTTGGTGAATAATGACAGGGTTCGCACTCACCTTGAAAGTCCTTGAAAGTCCTTGAATTTCAAAATAAAAATTCAAGACCTTGAAAGTCCTTGAAAATTGCAGTCAGTGCTGGAAAGTCCTTGAAATTTCTAGCTAATTTCATCCAACTTAGATTCTAGAGTGCCTTGTATGAAAATATATGCTACTGGCCGAAACGTAGCAACACGTAATAGTAAAAGAACAAGTGCGTGGAGTCCTTGAAAAATGGAAAATATGTCCTTGAAAGTCCTTGAATTTTAAGTCCAAAAAAGCGTACGAACCCTGTAATGAAGTGTACACAAGGATAGTCCTTAGAGTCTTCAGATGTTTTGAACATGCAGCATAAAATAGAGAGAATGGAAAAGCAATAATAATAATAATAATAATAATAATAATAATAATAATAATAATGATAATAATAATAATAATAATATTATTATTATTATTGAATTTTTCACGTTTTGCTTTCTTTACTGCATAAGTACCAGTAACATTCATCACAGCTATGAGCTACTATTTTGTTACTCATCTGGGACAAGTTACGTATACCTCATTTCTTACAATCCTGGTCATAAGAAATCACAAGAAAACAAGACAAGTACATGTAACTATTACATATGTATGCCTACCATGCCAGAAATCCACCCCAGTCGTGGCTGAGCAGGGTACAGGAACTGTAACCAAGAGCCTCAATCTGAAGACATAACAGCAACAAGTCTATTCACACACAGAACATAACAACAATGAGCTGAAGTACATGTATAATGAAATTAACAAAACAATATTATTACTTTTTTCCTTGAGTTACTTAGTATTAAAAGGGGAGCTATGTCACATTATTTTAGGGTGTTTCAGGGAAAACTATAGTTAATCAAAGTTTGCCACTTGAAAATGGTAACATGGAATTCCTTAACTGATAAAATTATCGTTACATCTCAAACAAGATGATTCTGAGCAAAAACAACCCCATAAACTTGAAAAAGTAGGCTCGACTTTTCAAGATTACCTAAAAGCAATCCATTTTCAATTTTGTCCATTTGTGTCCAACCATGCTTCTCTTTCCTTTTGCTGTCTATCTTTTATGTTGCTTAACAGTTTTATGTGGTTACTGCATTATTACTAAATTGCTCAATACAATAATTGCAACCATTATTGACAGTGCAATAATAATAATAATAATAATAATAATAATAATAATAATAATAATAAATAATCATCATCATCATCATCATCATCATTACTATTGCACTGAACATTAACTTTGTATTTAGTTTCACATTCAGTTAAGACAATGAGGATGTTTTATGACTTGCAATAGACCAAATGGGCCAACTCAATGTTGTACCCAATTCAAACCCTTTGGGAATAAAACGTTTTGTTCCATTTATTTCCCAATTCAAACCCTTTGGGAATAAAACGTTTTGTTCCATTTATTTCTATATAATGCAAATAAAATACACAAAGAATCATAACCCTGGGAGATTTGAATTGGGTATAACATTGAGTTAGCCTATAAGAGGGATGGCAAATGGTACCTTGAAAAACGTGGACCTCTAAAAATTTGGCAGGATCTCGAAATCTGTTTTGATAAGTCTTGAAGTCTTGTTTTTGCATGGTTTGTTTTTACTTTTTTTGAGTCTTGCAAGGACTCTCAGGCTTGGATTTTTAACTAGGATGTCGGCCTCTCTGCGAGTCTTGCATTTTAGCATTCGCCACCCCTAGTTAGGTCTATCCTGAGGTGACCTAGCCCAACTAGCTGCCACAAGGCAAAATTCCCTTTAAAAAATATTGGCTTATGCATTAAGGCTTATTTCTTATTAATTTGTTATCTTAAGCAGACAAGGTTATGTTATTTAGAAGACTGACACTATTGTAAATTAACAATACTAATAATTGCAGTATAATTTAGCAAGGCTATAAACAAAGTTTTACTTACAATTTCCTTCACATCATTCACCAAGTAAGCCATCTTGTATTGGCTTCGTCCCGTAGGGACGTCACTATCTCCATAACCCCTTAAATAATAGTATTATACAAAATGTTTATACAATATGTTTAGTTAAGCCATAAATTATTTATTATACAATATGTTTAGGCTATTACATTGGGATTTATATAAAATTTTTATATGTACATTATGCATACAGAGTTCTTGTCAATTTTTGGGGTCTTATGCTCATGCATACAGACTGCTAAATGTAAGTCAGAGGCAGATCTTGATTGTCAGTGGGTTTGACAGTTTGGGGACGAGAACAAACGTGACAGTCTGGCTTGTAGACTGGGTACTAGTAATTGCGAGTCATTGTTTTCAAGTGTCGGCCACTGCTTCTAGCGTTCGTTGTTTGTATATAAATCTGCGGTCGTTTTCCCTGTTTTGGGAAAAATTTGAAGAGCTTTCCGTCGCAAATTAGTTCAAGGTAAGTTATTTCTGTTTCAAAATTGATCTATCGTGCTATTTCAGATTGGTTTTCTTTCTTTCATTTCGAAAACGAACTACACTTTCCTGCCTTGTTTGTTCTTTGTTATTTCATCCAGGTGACGTTGCTGAGTGGAGTTTCCCCGGCAATATTGATACGGGAGTTGTCTACTCACACAAGCCAACATATCTAGGCTTGTGTTTAGGGCGGATTGCACTGAAGCTAAGACGCTTTCGCAAGCCCACATTCATTGGCTTGAAATCTGGTGTGTGTTGCACCACATACCTCACAAGTATCTCACAAGCTATCACAAACCAGTATTTATCGGCTTGAAATGTCGGTGTGGGTTACACCCCAAACTGAAAGAGTTATTGTACTCTAAAAAATACTTGCATTGAATAAGAGTCTTGCACTCTCAAAGAATAGTACATGTATTTCGTACTCTTACTGTTGTCTGCTACTAGCCGCCAGCATGGGAACAACAATTGAACAATACCAGTCAAGGATCGGGTGTCACAACAATTTTGTGAAAGCCAAGGATGCGAGGGTGATTTTGGAATACGATGCTTATGATGTTTTACTTAAATGTGTTTTACTTGCCAACATTAAAACAAGTTGTTGGACATTACAAGTCGTGTAACAAGGTGATGTTTTGGTTTACACAAATGATGTGCTACAATGTTTACATCCCATTGCTTATAAGGCAAGCAAATGATGTGGAGGAAAATCCAGGTCCTACAATATTTGATATCACTGATCCAACAACCACTGTGTCCGCTGACTCTAGTCAAGGAAGTGAAACAATCTTTGGTGTGAATGCTGGTAAAGTAATGTGTAGCAATGTCACTTACTGCTATTACTGTATATACCATCAAATGCAAGGTATTAGTTTGTGGACTAATTCTACTTTGAACAATATTTTGGTTATTGGAATTAATCTGTACTACAGTTCTATAAGATGTTCTGTGCGAAGAAATGACTATTTGCTGTTAACTGATGTTCCAGACATGGTTTCAATATTTGATGAAGTGTATTCATTACAATATAGTGTATTAATGCCATTAGTTAACAAACAACAATTGTAATTCCATTGAGAGTTTGAAAATACTTCTAGAAGTGAATTTCTAAGAGACATATATGGACCAATGTTTGATGTCATAAACAAACTTCCAGTAAATGACTCACTATATTGTAATGAATACACTTTATCAAATATTGAAACCATGTCTGGAACATCAGTTAACAGCAAATAGTCATTTGTTTGCACTGAACGTCTTATAGAACTGTATAGATTATTTCCAATAACCAAAATATACTGTTCAAAGTAAAATTAGTCCACAAACTAATATCTTGTATTTGGTGGTATAGCGTAGCAGTATGCGGTATTGCTACACATTGCTTACCAGCATTCACACCAAAGATTGCTTCATTTCCTTGACTAGAGTCAGCGGACACAGTGGTTGTTGGATCAATGATATCAAATATTGTAGGACCTGGATTTTCCTCCACATCATCACCTGTATTTTTAGGTATTGCTAATGCTGTGTGTACCATCAATGTTTATTACTGCTACTCCAGTAGATGCTGATAGTAACACTGTTGGATTCTCAGGATTCATTGGAGCATGTCTATAGGTTTTTACTACAGTGTGGTAAATTGTTTTTTAAATCAAATGGCTTTTCCCAGCACCACCACCTCCAGTTATAAACAAATAAACTGGTTCAACATTTTGTGACTTCAGGCTGTTGAGGTTTTCATTTTATTTCTAGTCCATGAAAGCACCCTGTTGTAAGCTTTGGGTTGTATTTTTTATTATGTAATGATCTACATGTAACTGATTGACGTAATTGGTCATCAGATATTTCTCTTGTTTATACATTGTTATTGCTGATGGACTGTGATTTCCAGTAGTTTGGGGATTTGCACCAAGCTCTGAGGGTACTTGTTCATTGAACACCTCATCTAGTGATGATTCATCTTAGAATTCTAGTTGAATTTCAGCATTCTTTTGATCATTTATAAGATCACATGAATGTATGACAGTGCCATGCTTGTTTCTTAGCCAATCTAGTGCTTCTGTTACTAGTAAATAACTGATAGAGATGATGTACATGTAGTGTGCAGCAAGAGTTGTCTAGACTGTGCAAATGGCAATAAGAGAAAGATTAGCGGCAAGTCATCGATGTAAAATTCTAAACAGGTCCTGAAATTTGAAGCATATTTAAGGAACCCATTTCATTGCTGCATTGTTATGGCAAATTTTCAACCAATCACGCATGGTAAAAGTGAGACCGCAGTGCCAAATTCTATAAGGGCTGAATGGAGTTAAACTAAGCAGAAGACCCCAAGTACGAATTATATTGCGGACCTATTTTGTTAACAGAAGGTAACAAACACATAATAGCAGGTAACTTTGTTACTTGCCACTACGCCGGGGGCAGGGAGCAAAGCCCCTGCTGTTTGTAATCAATTCTTTCCTTGGTCTGTTCCTTCCTCTGATGTGGAGTGGGACCTTGCATAATGATGTTTGCTGATGGCAGACTGTCTGAGCGAGAGCAATATCCTGGCAAAACAACGTGGTCTACCAACTACTTGAAAAATTAGAGAAAGTCAAAAAATAACAAACCTTAAATCAACAGCAACCACCCTGAACTCATGACTGAAAGCTTTCAGCTGATATCGCCAAGAATACCAGAACTACACGTACAAAGAGACACGAAAAGAGAGACATGAGGCAGTCATGTTTTCATTTCAAATTACTCATCTTTTGACTATTTTGCTTCTCTTAATAAATTAACCCTTTCAATCTTGAGTGCGAGACTTAAAGATTTTATTCTGCCAAGCACCAGACGATTTTACTCATCGATGCACTTACAGTGTAATGCCCAGGATTGAAAGCATTAGCAAAAAATTGCTAGCAAATTAAAGTAACAAGGAATTTATGTGCAACTGCCAAAAATTCTTTAATGTAAAAACTGTAATAGAAACCCTTTATGACACAGCCTTGTATAAAACAATGAGACCCAGCAGTTGTCAATTTTAAAATTATTTTTGAGAAATGCTCTGTTTTAACAAGACTTCACCCTGCACATTTATCTGTAAAAAAAAGTTACCCACAAAAACTGTAGCTTCAAAAAGATCTATATATAGATGCTTTAACTTCTTTCTTACGCTATCTTAAACACTGTTAACATTACAAAACAAAAGAGACAATCATCTTTACCTCCGGGAACCCATGAAGGCAAAGCATGAGTGGCTTCCCTGTGTCACCCTTGGCAACATAATGTATCTTGAGATTAGAAGCTGTCCTCAAAAAACTGTGCTCTCCAAGCTCAGTATCAAGAAGGCAACCAGGAGCTATAGACAAATAATTTTAACGCATAAATAAGAGAATAAAGGTTGGTTGTCTTGTGGTCAGGAGAAGGGATTACTGTAAACACCCACAGATGAGCCACACCTTTTTCCAAAAATCGTCAAAAGAAATTAGGGGTGCGGCTTATCTGCGGGAACATTTAAAAAAGGCTCTTTCTGGTGTCCAGTTTTCTGTCTTCGCATCCGACCTAATGCCTGGTTACGAAGGTTCCGGTCAAGCAAAAATCTATGGAAGACCATTGCTGAATGAAGAAATTCCTGTCAACAAATACCAGAAAAAGATCATTCAATCATGTGTCAAAGTTGGTAGCCTGCGTGGCAGGCGCTCCTTTCTACGGCCTGCCACGCTGGCTACAAAGTTGGTAGAAACGATGTTTATTATACTAAAGTTGTGGGTACGACTTTGAAGTATTTTCCATTTCAATGTTAACAGTGAGTTTATGTTCAATGAAAAGTGGATGAAGAAGACTTCTAAAGACTTCACTTTGGATTTCTTTTTATTTCTTTCAAAAAACTTTTTTCCAAAATTTGAGCTCGTTAATTCAGGGTGCGGCTTATCTGCGGGTGTTTACGGTATTCAGCAAATGGTCCCATGCCCACGCACCTTGGAATCTTTTCCAATGGGGCTGGACAATCTGTGAGCCAGCAGGTCAAGCAAGTCTCGCATTTAAGTTTAAGCACCCATTTCAAATAGCACTGATTAACAGTATTGAAATCTAAGAACTCATTTTAAAATGGTTAGCTTACATACATACATACATACATACATACATACATACATACATACATACATACATACATACATACATACATACATACATACATACATACATACATACATACATACATACATACATACATACATACATACATACATACATACATACATACATACATACATACATACATACTTTATTTAGTAAAACAGGTCAAGAGGAAAGAAGCAACTTTACAGCTGATGTGGACCTACTGTAATAAAATTAACAATACATACATATGGTAGTGTTTTATGCTTTAGATAAATAAGATAAATAATCGCTAAAAATAATTAAAACATAAATATGTATCAATAATAATAGAAATCTGAATGCTTATTATAAACTATGGAGATGTCTTTTTCAAAAGTGATATTCATAACAGTATGTTTTAACTGCTTCAGTTGATTTTTAAAGCCAGTTGGATTAGAAAAAGATCTTACACAATCAGACAGGGAATTCCAGGCAATTGCAGCCCTGTGTACAGAGGAATTACGACCGAGCTCAGTGTTTGGCCTATGAACTAAAATATTTAAAGATTTCCTAAGATTATAGCTCTTACAGCTCCTAACAACTAACGAATTTATTTCCTCTAAACCCAAGTTATAAAAAGCCTTATGAGTAATAATTAAAATACAAAATTTATAAAAATATTCAAGAGGCATTCACCCCACTCTTGCTAAGATACCTTCATCAGTCATGCCCTTTGGCCCAGGGGGATACTTTAGGAATTTCTGGGTGGGGATGTGCCGCTGGGACCCTGGAACCCTTAGCCTATACCAGAGCTAGTTCAGCTGAATTTTGCTACCCTGTACTAGAGTAAACTCCCACCGATTTCCGTCCAAATACCGATACTTGAAAGTTAATAATATCCAGAAGTGTTTCATGATAGCCAAAAATCTACACTGTTGAGGCTGAGTTGCGTAAATTTAAACTTTGCCGACTCAACCTTTTATATTTTTGACCGGGAATTTCTGGTTTCCTTAGTCTTGATAAGACCTTCAAGCGACTGGTCAGTTTCGTGAAAAATGATACCCTATTCTAGACCCAAAGGCTGTGATTTATATACCCTATGCTAGAGTAAACTGCTTGAAAACCATACCCTTCACAGCGGCACATACCTGTATAGCCCATATATGGCAATACCCCCCCCCCCTCTCCGGGCCCTTTGGCAACTTATGAATTAGCAGCTCTGATATGTATCAATTTTGGAGCCAGAGCCCCAAACCACAACCCCATTGAGGACACTTGGGATTACAGTCTTAAAATTCCGAGTTTCTAACATAGATTTCATAGATTTGGGTAAAAAACTTATACGTCTCAGCATTTTGACTGTGACTCGCGCTGACTTTTATCCGTTCCGCTACGGGACCATATATATAAGGGGCGTCTACACGACAGAGCAAAAACGGCACGGGCCCGACAAAAACTGGAACGGTTCCAGCAGTTTTTACGAAGTAACAGTAAACTGTTATCCGTTCCGCGACGGGGCCTATGGACCCGTCGCGGAACGGATAAAAGTTTACTGTTTCTTCGTAAAACTATTGGAACCGTTCCACTTTTTATCGGACCCGTGCCATTTTTCCTCTGTCGTGTAAACGCGCCTTAACATGGCTGGCCATGTTAGCTCGCCATGTTGACTAGCATATATCGTAGCCACGACTCGCTTGGCTCACAGCTTTTATACTTCGATAAAGAAAGAGATTAGCTATCACTTACGTGCTTCCCGCTTTTTGGCTCCTGACGGTAAACCAAAGTTCTTAATTATTTGCCATAACAGTGCCAAGGACACCAGAAAACCATAAAACAAGCTCAAACTATAAACAAAAATAGGTGTCAGCAAATCTCTCGCCTTTGCCATCTTGCAACCTTCTTGCAACCTAAGTTCCTTCAATCGTCTCAGCCAATCGTATGAACGTTTTAAATCAAACTACGGAAGGAGCGAGGTTGTCACGCAATCTTCTCACCCACCCCGGGTAGTACGTCATGTAAGACTCGATGATTATGTACCGGACCACGCCACCCCAGTTTAGAAAGAAAAGGGTGTCAAGATGATGGATAGCACTTTCTTAGCAAGACCACGTTCCTAACCAACTCCATCATAGAGATGGTTTTATGGTTTGTTGAATCCGCCATCAAATTCTTAAGACTAGTCTCAAGTCGACTCTGAATGAAGATAAAATGCATGTTGCTGATCCAAACACGTTCAGGAACCATTTCCAGTACCTCTAATTTCGGTCGCATTTTGGCCATATATAGGTGCTACTTGTTGATTATCTTGCCCCTCCGGGGTAGACAGTGCAGTAGCATCTACGCTTTGTTACCTGATAAACGAACAGATAAGTACATGTTCGTAGATACTTACATCTCTTCATAAGCAAAGCTTTTGCAGCAATATACCACAAACGGGGAATGCAAATTAAGAATTGTGGTTGCTTTTTCACGTCAAAGTTCAAGTTAAATTTTTACAATGCACGCAACACACTTAAAGCAATGCTAATTGAGGCGTGTAGTGTAATGACATAGATGAAAGTAAACTTACAAGCCACGAAATTAAGATAAAAAGAAACCTGAAAATACATATTGCGATTACACAATTATAGAAACGGACGGACTGTAAAGAAACGTTGCCGTTAAATAACTATTTAAAAAGTGGATTAATAAAGGAATAAAACACAATTACTGGTATAGGGTACGATAATAATGATTATTCCTGTATTTTGATATCAATGAGCGGGCGTCAACTTAATATAAGCCCAATATATTAAAGCTTTCTCAACTCCGAGTGCTGTAAGCAGAAATTTGCGAGTTCGTTTTTTGAATGGCCTTTTTGCAAGAACGTGCCAGCCAGGATGAAGAGAGTTCCATAATCTCCTTTCAAAGTTAGCAAAAGATTTCAACTGTAAGTTACTTAACCATCGCGAAAGGAAAGCGACAAAATACAAGATGAAAAAGATATGAACCCATGACCTCTGCGATACCAGATCAGGGCTCCACCCAAACAACCGTTAGCAGGTCATTTTGTTAATTTTTAAGCTGACCAGCACTCTTAAGGATGGTGCCTTCTAATTCAAAGGAATTTTTGCCCCGGTTTATGATTATGCAGGAAATGTAGATCTTAACAAGTGTTATTGAAATCCAAAAAGAAAATAGAGGTTAACCACGCATTTTTCAAAGATAATTGATGAATAATATGTGTAAAAAGCTTTAAAATACAAAGAAATCTATGGCGTTCTTTCTCAAATTGAAGTTTACCCTAACCCTAACCCTACCCCCACTTTTTTTTTTTTTGGATACCAAGAGTATTTACTAAGATCTACTTTCTCTGGATAGTTTTAAACCGTGCAAAAATATCACTGCATTAGTAAGCAGCACCGATATCTCGAGATGCGCAGAACGTATGCTCAATAACAATAGTAGGTACCGTCCTTACACCTCTCTCCTAGCACTTCCGTGACCCATACCAAACCATAGCCCCCCCCCCCCACCCCCCACCCACACTTTCAAACTTACTCCGCGGCCCCTGAATTTACATACACACAGATTTGTGAAGAGAGTCATAATTCCCGGGTTCAAATCCCGTTGTTACTGCTTAGTGCATGTTCGTAACTGCGATGACCTACAAATAGTAAATGCTTATTCCCGCAGTTCATATTTGTATTTCACAATAGTGTAGGCTTTATAAATTTTTCACGTTACCCTCCCAACACGACCCGGTAACTTCACAGTGATAACGAGTTTGAATAACAACAAACAATTTAGGTGCTAAAAAGGCTTATTTAATTCTGCTCATTACAATCCATATTCATTATTTTCACTCTTGCCTCAGGCGATCATGATTTCTATAGTGGAAGTTGATAAGTTTAAAATCGCATGGCCTTCGAGGCAACGATAAAAACTTCAGCGTTTAAATCTCTTTCCATGTCAAAATGTGATGTTTCACTCTTTTTTAGGAACTCGTCATCTCACGTTGAATTTTCAACATCAAAACAGAAGTTTCCAAGCCGAAGTTGTGTCTAAACACGAAGAGATTGCAATAGTTTAAAAGCCGTAGAACTTTAAAGGATTTAGTAGGCTCTGGACAATGACCGGATTTTTCTTTGCTGGCACAGGACAGTTAAGTTCCTCCACAAACTGCAAACAGCCAAATGGTAGCCTCTTTCAAGGTAGCAGCGGAAGTTCTTTTATATCAATGCTTGTTTAAATACAAGGAATCACATGCTTTACGCTATGAAATACAACCATGCGTAAGGAGAGGTTTTCTATCTTATACTCTTGTCGCTTTCAAGAAGGCTGTCACCAGAGAAAGATATTGCCAAGATAGAACCATTCTACAGGCAAAAGTTTCGCTGCTTTTGCTAACGAGCTAATTTATTTCCCTAAGAAAATAAATCTCAGTTTTCAGTTCGTCTGTTTAAGCGAGAGGTACAATTTCCCTTTAATAGTCTTCTGTTCTGGCTGTAACTTCCTCACAATCGCAGCAATCTTCTTTACAGTTTCATCATTCGTTAATCCTGTTCGTTTGCTTTTGAATTTCTGCAACAGGTCCTTGCTCGTCATTGGCTTCCGTGTGAGGTACCTTCTCACGGCTTCTTCAGTAATCCCCTGAGGGCCATCCTCAGTTCCGGTAGGTGTTGGGGTGCTTGTTCTTGAGCCCCCTCCGGTCCCCACAGAAGAAGGTGCTGGAGATACGCGGGGTTTTTTCGCGGCAGGGCTTCCCTCTTCTCCAGCTGTTCCTTTTTTGGCTGCGTTAGCAGGGCGTTTTTTAACCTTTGCTAAAATAATCCAGAAATATAAAATACCAGATGAAGATAGACCAAGTTATAATTCCAATGGGATCGACAATTAAAGATCGCAGTGAGCAATGATATCAAAAAGCCGGAACTGATGAGAAGATCATCAAAACAGGTGAGGCAAACCATAAGTGTATTCTAAAACAAGAAATAAGCCGGGGCGGTACGTTTTCATCTTGTAATGAAACACGTCAAAAACTTTATTCTAACGAAGAGTGTTAACTAT
>OX421457.1:29812426-29824926 GCA_949126865.1 Montipora capitata | reverse complement strand
CCACGGCACCTTACATGTATCTCCACTTGTAACAGACATCATTAAATCTTTCTTTTTAAACTACCCACAGTACACTGTACATAATATGATTGAGACTGGACTGTTTTTCTTACTAGGCTTGACGTCTTGCTGGCTATTTTAGATTTTCTATCCAAAGTTTTATCCTCTCCCTCGTCTTCCTCCTTGTTGTCCTGTAGCCTTTTCTTCACCATGACAGAAAAATAATTAACTATCTTTTCACGCCGATTATACTCCTCCTCAGCCTCATCAACTGTAAGTGTTTTGTATTTTATGTCTGCAGTGAAGTTAAACCAGGTATCAACAGGTACTGCTTCAAATGCTCCATCTTCACATTGAGTTAAAATGTAGTAAGAGGAATTCTCGTTGATTCCAGCTTCTCTCCGACCAGTAAATCTTCACAGAAAATGATAAGGAGGTTAAAATATATAATAATTTAATTCAAAAATAATTATCATTAATATCAATTGCACATTTTCTGTATGATTGTAATGATTATCGCACAATGTGAGAGGTTTTGCCCAACTCCCTCCATGAGCAAAAAGGAAAATTATTTGAAGCAATCCTGACAGTAGTATTTGTCAAATTTTAACCCTGTCACCTTATCGTTAATAGCCAGCCAGTTTCCATTCTCGCCCATGTTATTTTAAAATGAAATTGCTTCTTTTAAATTTTTAAATTGGAGTCATGTGAACTAGCTTGATAACTATGTGAACTTTCACTATAAACAAAGCTGCTATGTCACGAAAATGTTAAACTTTTAAGTCTTCTCAGAAAACGTCTTTGAGGCCATACTAGTATATTATACTCTAGGCTTTGTTCATAAAATTTGGGTGGGATGTCAAGGAACCCACACCTTATTCCTAAAGAGTATGGCATGGAGTTCACAGTGTTGTGGTCTAGCCCTAAAGATAGTAGTACTGAAGCTTTCATCCTAGACAAATACATTGGGATGATATAGCATCCAATATAATTGTCCCTCTTCCTCATTTGGTTCTGTTTACTCGTTCTTGTTCTCAGACTAGAATCTAAAGGTCCCTAATGTTACCGGTAAATCCAGAGAAGATCATTCACTCAACAATGAAAAAAGAATTTGCAAATTCAAAATTTTATTGAATGATGGAGAGGGGAGGAGGATATTGCATTTTATGCAAAAAGATAATTTGAGTCATGTAATTACACATGGATTGCTTGAGTGTCCAAACTGACTTTTTTTATGTTTTGTCTGGATACATTTTCTGCATTTCACATATATCTTGCTTTCCAACATCAGATGGTTAGCAGCAACTGGTATTGTGCCTTTTAATATTGTGGAATAATTCATTGATGTAAAGTATTTAATTAATTTGATGGTTAACCATCAATGCAAAAATTGTCAAAAGGCACTCAATAAAATAAGCTTTGCATTTTCAACACTGAATGAGTAGGGGAGCATAAATAATACATTTTCCCACAAAACATATTACTTTGTGTCACACTGAACTGGGTATGAATGTCTTCACAACCAACTGGCTTTTCAATGGTCTGACTTTATCTGTGATTTGCACTATCCCAGCTGAAGAAAGTGTTGTGGGCTTGGAAAGAGCACATGTCTGACTCCTTCCAATGCAAGTTCTCTTGTTTCAATGAGTTTTACAGTCAAAACAGCTTAAGTGTTCCTCTGACGAGTGGATTAATGAGTTCATTATTACAAATTAATTTTGATTTCAGGAATCCTTTCAATAATCTGGTCATCAGATGGATGATGCAAAATTCTAATTAAGCCTCAGTTCAAAACTCAAATTTTGATTGGATTATTTGCTCCCTTCCAGTGCCTGGCGGGCATGTGAATTTGACAGGTGTACTAATTTGCATAATCTGCCAAGGTCACAACAAGCGCAATTTGACTTTCTTTTTAAATTCATTTCTCCGTCTAATCTTTAATTTGAAAAAATAGGATCTCAAGTTTTCGGATAGATACTGTCAAGATTACAGAAAGGTAATGTTGCTAGACTGAAATGACCATTGTTTGACAGATTATGCAAATCAATAAAGGCACCAGAAGACAGCGATATTCCAATCATAATTCGAGTTTTGAACTGAGGCTTGATTTGAATTTTGCATTATTCATCCGACAAACAGATTATTGAGAGGATAACTGAAATCAAATTTGCAATCAAATCATTAATCCACTTGTCAGAGAAAATTGCTTCAGCTGTTATGACTATAAAACCATATAAAGACTATATAGACTTTTTAACAGGCATATAAAGACAACAAAGACCCTAGATAAAATGAAAAACCTCCGTCCACTTTTGCCACCAATCTTCAAATTCCACGGAGCCGAGTCTGGATCCTTGGTTTCTGTGACAAAACCACGGCGCTTTTTACGCGCTTCTTCCCGCCTTTCTCGGCCAAATTCACTGCCAGCCCCAAAAGAGGGAAGATTTTCACCGTCTTTTTCCTCTACTTGGTCTGATTGACGTGTCATCTGCGCCTAATGAGAATAAGATGGTACTTAGTCAATATCTAGGTCAAACAATAAACAGTCATAAAACATACACCTGCAAAGTACAGAAATATCTTTTAAAAAGGTACTCCCACAGGTGCATTACACCTTAAACATCAATAGTATCATTTGAAAAAAAATTTGTAGGCACATGACTTTGTTGAGTCCACGGACCAGCAGGACACATCCTCACCCATTCAAGACCAGGATAAATGACCTTCATGTAGATTCTCAGAGGTTCTAGAAGCTCAATGGGTAAAGCATCTGACTGGTGTTATGAAAGAGGGAAGTGATCCTCGTACCTATCTAGCAATTGTCTTTTATAGACACCTGAAAAATTCAGGTGGTGTGACGTTAATGGGATTCGAAACCCATTCTGCAATGCCAGTCCAATCCTCTACCAACTTAGCTATGAAGCTAAGAGCTCGTCAATTTGTTGCGGTATGTTAGAAATGAGAGTTCTAGACCAATCCCTTTGAAACCACCAAATAGGTGGCATAGGTGTCTACAAGAGACCATAATTATATTGCTAAATCAGAAGCCCATTACAAACCACAGCCCATGCCCTGATTTTCGGCTGTACTTTCGCTCATTGCCAAGAAAGTAGAGACCTGTGCATTACACCTTTAAGGGGCTAGGTCACGCTATTTTAGGTAATTTTGTTTAATTTTGTTAATTATGAGCTCTAAACGTCAAATTGGCAGAGCAAGAGTCTTTCATTTGCAAAATCACGGCCACATAACAACTGAGAATGATTTTCCAGCTGTGTAAATGACATTTTGATATAGACTGATATAAATTTGAAAAAAGGTTGGCCGACGTTTTTCAAATTTACCCAAATTCAATCCATTTCAATCCTCTCCAGTTTTGTCCATCCATGTCCCTTCTTGGCTTCCCTGTGTTTTGTTAGAGTTCTTCTATAGTTTTGAACAGTTATTTTGATATTTTAGTTAATTCTATGACCATTCGATCAGTGCTGAAATTGCCTAAAATTGCGTGACCTAACCCCTTTAAATATCAATAGTTGCAAATTTGAAAAAAAGGTGTAATGACTCATTATTCAATGATTTTCAAGACTGGAGAGCATGGTTAAAAGTTAAAGTTAAAACATTTTATTCAAAGTAAATAAAAAGAAAGAGATGTGATGAAACAATGTACAAATTAAACTAACCTTTGAAATGGACGAGATGTCAACTTTAGTACTCTGAAAACGCATAGTTGAATACTTTTTGGCCAAGTTTCTAATGCCAAATAAGAGGATAATAGTTATTATGTTAATAAACTTCACCATGTAGAAACAAAGGGAATGTTTATGTTCTCTCTATAAGCAAATACCCCTATGGATATCCCATCACACTACACCATGTAAATGCCATAGTTTCAAATTCTTTAAAAATTAGCTCAATTTTGATTTGTCTTTGTCTAATAATTATATTCAATATCAAAATATTATTTGAAACAAAGGAAAATTAAAAGTGAACCATAGTTTGAAAAATGTTTGAACCAGAAAATTTTTTTTACCACAATAAAAAATTTAGACATGTTATTTCGATGGTAGATCCAGGATTTCAGAAAGAGAGGTGGCTCAAGTGACGATTTGGTGTTGAAAAGGGCAAAAAAATGATAATTATGGAGATGAACCTACTCACAGTTGGACAAGGAGTTTATACCTCATCAATTAAATTAATATGACTTAGTCTATACTTATTAACCAAATAGTCTATTTCGCTTATGGTATTTACAAAACAAAATTTGACAGAGAAACTTTTGTTACTTTAGGGATAAATGACTCAAATAAGGAAGGACAATGACATGAAACCGCCCAATTTTTTCCCACTGTAGTAACCTCTGCTTTTTTCCCCTTACCTTGGTACTCGCACTTTATACATTGAACTATTACTAGGCCCAGCAATGGAACCTGAAGTTGAAGGTTGCGATACACAGCTGACCTAAAAAAATTATTGCCATGATTAATTAATAAAGCTTTAATCATCATTCATAGCCCTTAAACTTTTTCAGTGTCAAAACAGTCTCATACTATACAGTATACCTGCCAACACTTAGACATGCTGGTCAAAAATTCGCCAAATCTTTCCAATTAACCTTATATGCAAATTTTGAGCGAGCTCCAGAATTAATCAGGCTGTCTACAAAGGACGCATACAAAACATGGACCCCAGGTTCAATGAACCACTTCACGGACCTGGTTCACCGACTACCACTGTGGACTACCCCTTATTTTGTAGAGTTGAAGTCTCTGTTATGGACCAGAAGGCCCATCAGGCCGGCACTTATCTCCAGTTTCTTGTAGCATGAAGTGACTAGGAGTATTTCTACTCCTACAAGCAGAAAATCTTTGGAGGAAAGAGAGAAGTGATCCTCACACTAATCTGGACAATAATTTAAGCAGGAGCCTATGACTTGGAGCGAACAACTCCCATACTAAGGCCATTTCACAGTATTTTTACAGACCGATCTGTTTTAGACTACCTTTTCTGCCAGAAAAACAAAGACAATTCCAGTCCAGTGACTTAATGACGTCAAATTAGTTTCTTGTGATTTGTCATTGGGCTCATTTGCAGGAATTTCAATCCAAAAAATAAATCACTGTCTGTGAAAACGCTGCAACAAGAACATGGGGCTGTTGTTCGTTATGGACATGGACACCTATACCACCTACTTCGTGGTTCCAAAGCGATTCGTCTATAACTTGCACTTTAATTTGGGGCAAGTGCAAAACACAGGTCACAGGTCAATGTATACCAATACCAAAATTAAGTGTCCTAAACATCCATTTAAGCTAACCTTAGGCCTAATTATACCTAAGCAAACGTTTTTAGGCCTAATTTTAGCATTTGTAAATTGTTAAGGTTGTATCTGTATTGGTAAAACATGACCTGTGACTTGTGACCTGTACCTGTGTTTTGTATCTGCCCCAAATTGACCTAGGTTGAAACAACTTGATCTACGTAGGTTGAAATGAGTTGTCAGACCTTGGTTGAAACAAAATGACCTAGTCTGGTTGCAAATTAACCAAACACATACATTCATCGAGTTCTTAACAGGATCAAATTGACCTGCTCTTAGTGTCATAGCTAAGTTGGTAGAGGATTGCACCGGCATCGCAGAATGGGTTTCGAATCCTACTGATGCCACCTGAAATGTCTATAAGAGACAATTGCCAGATACATGCCAGGATCACTTCCCTCTTTCATCTCAAGATGTTTCTGCTTGTAACATTACAAAATGAGGCGTGCTCCATTGACCTGGGGTCCATGTTTTCTATACACCTTATTCCAAAATGGCCACTGATTTATGCGGATACAAAATGGCCCTTGTTGCTTTGTTCAAGATAAAATATTCTTTTGAATTTTAAGCTTAAGAACGAGGCATCAAGGGCTAATTTGAATAAAAACAAAAGAATATTTAAATGGCAGCCATTTTGGAATAAGGTGTACATGTCAATCTACCAAAAAACTCCTGGGATACTGAATACAGAAGTCTTGACCCCTGTTTCAAAAAAGTGGCAAGTTTTGTTGTGAATTTATTGCCACATTTAAATCTATTAAAGAGACCTAATTATAACACAATTTTAACTCATTGCCTCCTCAGGGTAAGATTTGAAAGATTTTACTCTGTCTAATGCCCGAAAAACTCCCTTATAAGGCCTTAATGGGGACGTGCGGCCAGCCAGGGTATGTTTTTCGGGATTTTTGTCTTGAACAGGGTATCGAATTTATCATTTTTGTCTTAATCAGGGTAACGATTTATCAATTTTTGTCTTAAACTGGGTTAAATGTCTTAAACAGGGTATCAAAAACTGGAATTCTGTCTTAAAATGGGTAGGAAAATTAGCGATATTTGTCTTAAACAGGGTCAGGGTATGAGGGGCCGCGCCGTACCTCCCCACCCAGGGATATGTCGAGTACCCCCCCGGGATAATAGGTAAATTAAATTAATAATGCCCCAAAAAGATGAAATGTCTCCACTAATCTTGCAACTTGTTGTAGCCCCTATTTTTTTTTAAGCACCCTTTAAAAAGCGAAATCCTAACAGTTGACCTTTCTTTAGGACCTTTAAAAACTTGTATTGCTAGTACAGTATAATGAAAATGCCCAAACCACTGGCTACAAAGTCTCACCATCCTCAGAGGGATGCAAGTCATGTTGAACAGGTCATTAGAGAGTTTAAGAAACCATGACGGCTACAGTGACGAAAACGTCCCTTTAAAACTAAGTTTAAGCTATTCTAAGTGTTTCATGATTATTCCATCTTGTTTATATTATACAATATGGGCGAAGTGTGGATTGGTATAGATGGATTTGAAGTAAAAAGTGAGACTAAAAGATTCATTGCAGTTTGTCCATGTTGTCATCAAAACCTTAAATTTGGTCATTTCATGCAGTAGTTTTGACGAGTATGGGAGAGAAATGATAAAAAATGCGTGATGCCCATGCAGCACGAACAAAGTTTTTAGGCTTACTGTCAGCGTTGGTAAAGGTTAGAGTTATTTCTATATTGGTTAAAACAATGACCTGGGACTTCAGTGTGTTTTGTACACGAAGACCCTAAGACTCCGAAAACTCAAAAACAAATAAAGTACCCCAAAACCCTCAATTTGGCTAACCCTAGGCCTAACTAGGCCTAAAGTTGTTTTTTAGGCCTAGGGTTAGCCAAATTGAGGGTCTTATGGTACTTTACTCGTTTCCGAGTTTTAAAGGTCTTTTTCAAGACACCCGTGTACCTGCCCATGCAGATAAAAACAGCTTGTTCTTTAAGTGAGATAGTTACTGTCAAAACCGTGAGCACTCTGAAATATTTCTTAATTAATTTAAAATTGCACAATGACTTACCCTTCTTTCGTACATAAGCTTAAATAAAATCGAAAAACCACAACTGATCATTTTGACTAGTCTTGACTTGAAAACACGACAACAGGAGTAAAATATTTCAGGAGGTTCACGTTTTGACATAAATTTGATCGTGATAAAAAATTCATAAATTGTTACCTCTTTTAATTCACGACACACCAAATTTGTACTCAGTTTATCAATAGGCTTAAGCTTATGTTCTCCTTAATTGGTTTACCTTTTGTTGAATGATCGGTTTCGCGGACAGTTGTGCCGGAGAAGCAGTTGCCTGTCTATTCATTTTGATACTTTAAAGAAGGAAGCCAAGACATATAAAAAGGGACAAAACGGGGAACTACCAGTGAAATGTATTAGGAGTGGCAGTGAAATGTATCTGTCTCGAAGACGCCATCTTGAGGGCTTAGTAACCTCTCGACAATTTGTTTCCCGGCCTCCCTTCATCTTGGAAACGAGGTTTGGTGCAGAGAAAACTGGAAGGGATGGCATGGCATGGCTCTGTAGTCCAGGATTTGTGAACTATATCAAGGAAACTGGTCAATCTACTAAAAAGTCGAAAAACAATCATTTTATTTCAACCTATCAAGTTCCAATCTCATCACCAGATCTCATCTCTTTTGCGCTTGACTGAGTTAGAGATGAGCTTGGGCACGAGCCTTGGGCCATGCGCAGGCACAAGACCCAAGGCACTGGTGACAAGAATGATAAAGTGTGGGATATCTTTCACCCTCCCTTCCCCTTCCGAGTTCATGTCTGCCTCCTCTTCAAAGCAAGTCCAAGTAAAAAGTTTATCTTATGAAATATATACTATTTAGCCTGTTGTAATTATTGTGAAATGATTTGTGAAAAGGTAATGAGACTGAATGTTTTCTTAAACCTGCATTATGCTAGGCTAGCAATATTTTGGCACCAAAGAATGACAATGGTGTGTTCACCCAATAATTTTGTTGTGGTTGCTGCAGCCCCCTTACTCCACTGCCTATGCTAGCGTTCTTGGAAAATAACAGTGGATAAATGTGGTATTGGAATATAGAAATATATCAATAAATATATTTATTGCCCTTCCTTAACACAACATCAAATTAAGATGACAGACATTCGTATGAAAATACATTTTTATTTCCCTTCTTTGACACAGCATCCAATTAACACAATAGACATAAATAAAACACTTCAAACTCATTTGGCACAAAATACAATGCAATCTTTGAAATTGAACATTTACAACTCAGTTTCTCTATGGCAAACGGATGCTGAGTCATTCTCACTCCAAAAGAAATCTCCTATGCCTTTATCAACAGTAAAAATTACTTCACCAGCATATTTAAAGGAAACTTACTGTCCAGTTGCACGAACGTCCTTAATATTATTATTATCATTTTAGGCATTCTTCAATGGGCATTATTACGAAACTGTAGAATGTTACAAAACAGTGAGAAGGTAAGATAAAATTAATGACTGGAGGAAGACAAAGTTTTAAATAAATAATTACTTGGAAAAACTGACACCAGATTGGTCAAAATCGCCTCAGTGCTTTATAAAAATGCTGTCAATTCGTTTATTCAACTCAGGACCAAACCTATTGTAGCCAATTAATATCAACATCGATGAAAAACACTGTACGAGAAAAAGAGACCAAACCTTTGAGAACACTCAAATAAACTTAACAATAAGAGAAATGACTGGAAGATGCAGACGAGAAGATAAAGTTCTGCTGATTTCCCAATAGTTCGCAAAATATATTGCTTTCTATATAAATATTCACAAAAAATACACTTAACTACCTGGGTGCCGATGTGACGCAAGGATGTCCACGTGAATAACTCACAAATATATTTCTCATCATTCGAACGATATATGTTAATATAAATATTTCAAAGTAAAGTGAAAACTAGACCCGATAGGCAATATCAATATCGAAAGTGTAAACCGCAAAGATTTATCCACGGACCAGCGTGAAAACGATATGATTATGAAATCCTTCTATTAAAATCTCATTTACAACAATGATATTTCTGTTGAAAAATTCGCGTGAAATATATACAAGAATTTTAATTTGTCATCAGAGACAAAAAAAAAGCTAGCTGATTTTTTTTGTCTTACACTTCATTTATCATAATTTACTGACAGCTTAATTACGGAGGAGGATGTGGCTTAAAGAATGACGCAGAATTTCGATTTAGGTTGTGATTTCGTTTGTACACCATCGGCCCCAGCATTGGCGCGTGGTTGTGTCTCCCCAGGCATGAGGTGATTATTATTGCTGTAACTGCTAAGATTTGACGTTTTACGAGCCAGTTCTAGCTTTTTTCTGGTAATTCGGTGAAGAACAACTCTGTAAGTTCCCGTAATGCTGTCCCTGGAGTCTCTGCAATTCGCAAAGAGATCCGAAGTAATTCCCAAATCCCGCATTACGCTAATTGCATCACGTTCATCCTCCGACAAATTATCATTGACTTCCGGTGGTTTCAAGCTATATGTTCCGTCAGGTCGAGGAAAGACTTCCCCTTCTAACCAAGGAGAATGTTTAATCTCTTCCATTGTAAACCTGTCTGTAGGGAGAGGTCTCAGAATGTTCCGTAGCAGAAATTTGCAGCGATCGGACAAAAACTCAGGCAGATAATAGGTCCCATCGAGGATACACTTCTTTAATTTGCCCACAGTTTCGGCACGAAAAGGCATCACGCCCGTAACCATAAAATACAGAAGTATTCCTAATGCCCATATGTCCACATAAATACCGATGTAATGCTCATCTTTGAACAATTCCGGTGCCGCGTAAGGCGGCGAACCACAGAATGTATTCAGTGTACTATCTTTCGTGGATAAAGTACTAAACCCAAAATCTCCCACTTTCACCAAATTGGGACCCGCAATGAACACGTTTTCTGCCTTCAGATCTCGGTGAATAATGTTGTTATTATGCTGTTGAATAAACGAGAGGAAAAACATTTATGTAAGTCTTTTTTAAAAATAGTACAACAAACATAAATTGACTGTATCGAAAGTTCAGCAGGTCGTTAAAATTTTAAGAAACTGCAGATACCAACAAGCTCAATTTCTTAATGACAGGGATCGATCCGGATAAAATCGCTTCTTATCAATAATTAAAATTTCATATCAAATTTGGTGGAGTCCTTCGTCACAAACGTTCAGAGCTTAGATACGCTGTTCTAGCTTACCATATGTTCCACAGCTGAAATTATTTGTGCATAAATCCGCCTGCCAGTACGCTCGTGCAGCTTTCCCTCGTTCGAAATTCGAGCGAACAATTCCCCGCCGGCCGCGTATTCCATTACAAGATGCAATTTAGAAAGAGTCTCAATAACTTCATACAGCCGAATAATATTTGGGTGATGAAGCTTTTCCATCGAAGAGATTTCCCTGGAGAGTAATCGCTGAGTCTTTTGATCCAACTTTGTTTTATCCAAAATCTTGATGGCAACTTTATCTAGAAAGAAGCGAAAGTAGCCTGTCATATTTCGTGCTTCAGTCGCGCGCGCATTACATGGAATTAAATCACTTTTCTCACCTCTCGTTAAAGAGTGTATGCCCATTTTAACCTGACAAAAGTTCCCACTGCCTAACTCGCCGCGAATACGATAAAATCCAATTCGCTTTCCGATAGTAATTTCTTTGAGATATCGTGGGTCGTGAGAGAGGTCTTGTGTTAAGCGTTCGTAAGGCGTTAGACACTTCTCTCGCTGTTGATCGATTACTTTACCGTCTCCTTCGGCGTCACGCTCCCGCGAGGAAGACTCCGCCATGTTGGTAGAGACCGTCATTGCTCTAAGACGTTGACGATCGCCATTGTAGTACACTACTAACCAACATGAAGTCGCAGATTTACTGTTGTGACGGCGAACAAAGGCCACCAAGGTCCCGGTGTTTCCATAGCAACAGAAGATCCCTTCATTGATTAGTCGACAATTCGAATTCGACAGAGTTTTTCATTTCCAAGATTCTTATATAATTGTTTAGCTTAGGTCTTTATTTCAAACGGAAAAGATGAAAAATGCGTCGTTTAATAAACAAGTGGGCTTACGGCAATAATCCTGAGATTTTAATACTTAGAAACATAGCGTGCTGTCACATCAAAGTGACTTTTCAGGGGATTATCTTCGAAAGCTCCTAAATAGGTCACACTCATGCTCGAAGATTAAATATCCCTCACAGGACAAAAAAACTTATTCGTTGAACACGATTTGTGATTTATTATTTACATGTATATTCATTTCTTGTTGTCAAAAAAATAAAAATGAAAAAATGGCTTGCTGTGGCTCTAAGGATTGTAATATTAATCCTGACCTTAAATGCACCTGTAAATAAACACTTGCAACCGGCTGTCAGAAAAGCGAAATATGAGAAGCGGCAGGGCATTCTGAAATCTTTCGCAAATGTCAATTAATTAAAATGGACTGAGAGCTGACGTGTTTCTTGAACAACCTGTCTTCGCCGTTTAGAAACAGTAACGTAAGACCAACGCGCAAAATGACGTGAAATTTTTCAAACAAAAAGTAACCATCCTAAATGTTTACATAATAAAAGTTTAACATTGCAGAAAGTAAGTTTGGTTACTATTGGAAATGACGATATTGGGTGGGTTTTTCTTTGTTATTGCAATAATAAACACGAAGATAATGAACGTTTGTTTTTATCAATCAGAGCGTGGTCATGCATCCACAACTGGCGTACTTACTAGAAAATTCGACGCATTTTTCTTTTTTTTTTGCACAACGCTTGCGTTGGCTCTCAGATCGCGTTGGATGCTGGGACTGAGCACAAATCCTGGATTTTATTTGATTGCTTTAACCGGGTATTTTGATATGCTTCACATGTAATTTTGCGTTTAAGAAAAGTCTGAATAAAAGGGTCTGAATAAATGAATATTTGATTTCGGCCCATTCCAGTCGTGTCTGTTTGCAGCCAACTATCAAGTAAGTTCCTGGAACACAAAATGTTTTTGTGGTTCTTGATAAACAAAAGCTATTCATTTGCTGTTAACTGCGAACTTAATAGACCGAATGCATATATGGTGGCCAAAAGAATATTCTTTTTGTTTATGTGCTAATTACACTCACTAGCCTCGTTTGCATGGACAAAATACAAAAGAAATGTTGCTTGCC
>OX421457.1:29782426-29799926 GCA_949126865.1 Montipora capitata | reverse complement strand
ACCATAACAACTTTATTTAGTGTCAATGGATTTAGCACAAGAGCATTAATTGGGGAAACTAACGAAATCAACTCAAATCAAATATTGCATAGTTTTTGCGGAGAGGGGAAAACCGGAGTACATGTACCTGGAGAAAAACTTCTCGGTGCAGAGTAGAGAACCAGCAAACTCAACCCACATATGACGCCGAGTCAGAGTTTTTCTCGGTCCTTGTGTGGGCCCATTTCCATCCGTAGGGCTAACGCTCACATGGTTCATATGGGGTAGAAACTTAGCACTTCACATTACACTCTAATCAGTTGAGTTTGTTCAAATATAAGTGCTACACGGCCAACGTTTGCAAAAAAACGTAATCCTTCCTTATATCAAATATAACCTATTTATCCACTCGTCATTGACCAATCAGAAACGCTTAAGTGACCACTATGAGAGAGTTGACCATTCTTTCAAAAATTGGCCAAATGCAAACTGGGCGTCCGATCTACAGATTCTCTCTAACGACACTCGAAACGCCGATCACTGAATCTCTTTATGATGACTGGACGATTTTCTCTTCCAAGTGGGTCTGTTAGAAGTCAAGAGGATGCCGTACAACTCTTAAGGAGAATTAGTCCCTTCATATTCACAAAACAAACATGAAGAATACACGAACCTGCTCTTCATCTTTCCCATGTCTTGATTGGTCACTGGTGGCGCTCCTGATTGAAAGAAAAAGTTTAATTAAACAAAAAACAACGAAATTAAATGAGAAACTAACAAAAATACTAAATGAGAGAGAAACAAGAGCTCAGCTAACCTATTTGCTGAAACGAGTCCTGGCCAGCTGGCACAATTATGGGTTTATTATGATCAACAGACACCACTTTACTGAGAAAAACAAACAGATAACGCAATCAGCATTTTCAACTTCCAATTTCATTGGATCAAAAGCTTTGTTGTCGTAGTTTATCTGTGTCTATCGTTAAACCCCTCAAGAAGACCAATGTGGGGGCGGCCCAGGCTTTTCTTGACCTCTAAATTAAACCATATTTAAAACATATAAATATATATTTTTATATTTCTTCGCCTGCAACCCTAAATGAAATCTTTACGGCCACATATAATGGTGTTTTGCCCAGAACACCATAAGTGAGACCAAAATCCGAAATTTACACCGCTAAGCAAGACGATGAACATTCCTGCCCCTTTCGTATGCGAGTCCTTCCCACCCTCCCCCCCTTCCCGGGGAATGTTATGGCATAAAAAGTGGGTAGTACAAGATGGAGTAGCAACGTTTTATGCAGTATGGGCAGGTGCAAAGCAGGATTAATGATCCCTTTTGGATTAACCTGCAAATCTGATGTAAATTAATTAGCAAACAATAGGGGTAACTTGAGGTCACAATATAATTTCTTCATGAATGTGGTTCCAATTTGTTACCTTCTTGTTTCACTGTATTTGAAATCATTTTCCTTCAAAATTTAATGTCTTTGCCTCTCTCTCTCAATAGACCTAATCGGCTAACTCAATGTTGTACCCCGGCAATTCAAATCTCCAGGGACTAAGATTCTTTGTGTATTGTATTTGCATGATAATGTAGCATTCATACCTGGAACAAAACGTTTTATTCCCAAAGGGTTTGAATTGGGTACAACATTGAGTTAGCCGATTAGGTCTATTGGTCACAGTAATTCTAAATAAGAAAGAGATCCAGACACTTACTTTAGTGGGGTGTGGAACAAAAGAGACCCCACCAGACCTCTGGTGCGGTTTGTTAGGCCCTCTGCTTTAGTACTGAAGAACTTGAATGGAAAAAAAAAAACTGGTTAAAAACTTGGTGACACTGACAATCTCATTGCTGTTCAAGTAGATATTTAGAGTTCTCAGGACAGTAATGTTGGTTCAATAAATAAAAAACACCACTGAAAATGTTATTTCACAGCTAGGGAAAAGACATCACCATTGAAAGATGCCACATCTCTGAGCAGGGGTTTCAATATGTTTTGAAGTAGATGCTTGGGCTAATCAATGTAAGTGGTGGTCACTCTTGTCTTTTACAAGGGTTTGAGCGAAAATCATGGCAGAGTAGCCGGCGGTGAGAAGAAAATTTCTGACAAACAGATGGCGGCATACTGCCGGTGATCGGCTTCCAATAAACCCCTGTTTGGGCAAATAAAAATATGACTGGTGCATTTGTTCTCAGGGGTTTTAAAGTTTATTGAATCGAAGGAAAAGGGATAGAAGTGAAGTTAAGCATACACCCACAAACCAATGTCTTATTTTACTGGGGTGAGGATAAAAGTACACAAGAGAGTGTAAGTCTTATTACAGGGTTAACTGCACTCACCTGCAGATGTGCTCCATTACTGTGTGCTATGAACCGCAATGTTCTGCTAATCATCTTACGTTTTTCGGGATCAAAATCCTGCAAATATAGTAAACAAGCATTTAATTATATATAATACTATTTATAAATTTGACTTAAGTCTCACACCCAGGAGTCAATGGGTTAAACTTCAAAGGCTGTGACCAAATTTATAAATAATATAATTCTTCTTTACTATATTTGCAGGATTTTAATCTGTTAAAACAGAGTTTACTGTCTAATGCCAGACAATTTTACTTGTCAACTGGGGATGTCCTAGGGCATTTGAGGTGTCAGTGGGTTAAGCTACCACACTTTAAAAACTTTTTGGGCGCTTCCCTACATAATGAAATACCATAAAAAAGGTAATACAGTGTTGGCAGTGATTATACCCCCCCACACTACACCCCAAATTCATCAACTAAGCCCAAGTGGGGTGGGTACAAGTGATGCTGAACTATGGTAATCAACCAAGTTTTTTTGCCAATTTAAAGGAAATGTAATGAAAGCAGAGATGGGCCTTAAAGTGCCAAAAGAGGTGGCACCATTTCAAGTGATTCAAAAGTTTTATGATTTTTCATGACTATTGAAACGACCTTTTTACACTTTCAACAGCAGGACCTTCAATGCATCAATAATAATGCCTGCATTCCTGAATTGTGAAAAAATATCCGATTCACTGACCAAAACACAAGATGCTTTCTTTCTCATGGACAACAAGTGCCATTTACCATGATAAAAATGTATACCAGATAAAAATATTGCTTTCAACAATCAAGATTCTGCTCTGGTTTGGACTAGCATTTAGGCCATTTTTAACAAATTAGCCAAGGAGTTGTTTTTTAAACAAATAATATTTGAACAATTTTTTCCAAACCTTTCAGGGGTTACTGTCATCCTAACCTGATAGATGTCATATTTGCCTCCAATAACGGCAAGGGGAATAGGAAAAGCATCAATGGATGATTTATCCTGCAAGAAAATCAGAGCACATCTTTTACAAAGCACTACTTCCATAAAAAGCTAAGTAGATTTAAATGATTTACTGGTAATAAGAAGAGCAAGAATCTCATGGAGTGACATGATTCTGACGTAAAGAGGGAAATTCTCTGTGATGCTTAAAGGTGTCCTACTTTCACTTTTGCTCATGTACCTGTACCAGCCTGTGCTTTTCACAGAAAAATAACCTATGATATCTTCCAAATCATTCCAAATCAGGATGTAAAACAATTAGCTTTTTTAAACTGTAAGACTCATCAGGAGATGATGAGAAACCCTATCAATTTTTATGTTGCTCTTGCCAAAACCAACAAGCATAATCATTTATTAATAAATTTCAAAATAACATTAAATGGGTTTTATTTAACTCCCGATCCAGTCCAATTGCAGTTCAATATAATAATGAAAGTAGCCAAATTTCTTACAGGATGTTCTTCCCCAAATCTCGCCACAGCTTGCTTCTTGAGCTGTTGAACAGATCTGAAGTGTAAAATAAAATTAATGTAAAACTTAGATATGTAAGTACACACTGTACAAGTATGCGATTTGTAAATATGCACAATGTGGTAACACCTTAGTGCTTACAACAAAGCTTGCTTGAACATACATGCCTAAGATTCTGTGGAACAATAACTTGAAGACAGTTTAAGCTACCTATAATGTAACACATAGTATGTTTCTGGAACAGTAAAACAAAGGAGTAAGGTTGGCAAAATGGTGAGATTAACTCAACTTTTATCAAACAGTAAGTCCTACTGGTAGGTTTTATTCTCACATTCACTTTCATTTGTGGGTTGAATTTGTTGGTTCTCTACTCTGCTCTGAGAGGTTTTTCTCCAGATACTCCCGTTTACCAGTCACTTAAAAATACTTAATTTAATTTGACCTCCTTTAAGTTGATTTACAGTCTCCACTTGTGGTCTATTAACCTTGGGACTTATTAATAATGTTATTATCAGTGACAATGATTATTGAAATATTAAACAGATAATTACCCTGGGTGTTTCTTTTCTAAATCCTCCAGTGCTTTGCCGATTTTGGATTTCACCTAATTCAATCAAGCATTCAAACAAATGTTATTGATCAATCATAAAGATGGGGAAACAAGGTTCTAGTACTTTCTTGCCAGGACACAGGAGAAGGTTTGTTTGCCACTTTATTCAAAGATTTTGTCTACAGGAAACTAGTTGCTTGATGACCAGCAAAAGGACAACTGAAAATTCAGAGTTCTTGACAGGATTCAAAACTATGACCTCTCTAAATAAGGCAGGATGCTCTACCCATTGAGCAACTAGAACTGGAGTTGGATCCTTTGGCCCATCAACCAAACAACTACTTTCCCACCCTTCCCACTGGCTCATTATGCCTTAAACATTAAAAGTTGCATAAGATCTTGTCTACATTATCCAGCCAATAATATTTGTTGCTCATTTCAGTCTACATGTATGATCGATGTGCAGATACGGTTTTTAGTGTAAAACACTTGAAAATTTTTGACTAAGAATTAAATAAGAAGGAGCCAATCTAAATTGCAGTCCTGAAAGGTGGGTGGGGGGGGGGAGGGGGGGGGGAGGGGGACTTGCATATGAAAGGAATCGATGCTCTTCGTCTCTCTTTTTGGGTGTGAATTTCAAATTTTGGTCTGACTTAGAGTGTTCCAGGGAAAACACCATCATATGCAGCCATAAAGATCTTGTTTAGGGTTGCACGTGAGGAAATATTACCCTTTAACGCCTGAACTGGCCAAAACCAGACAGACTTAGTATTTTACTCTGTCTTACGCCAGACGATTTTACTTGTCAATGGGTTGAACATGGTCTCTTTTAGGGGTCAAAAAAAGCGTGGGCCATGTCCACCCATGCCCACGTTCACCCAGGATTGCAGTTTCAAAACTACAAAAATCTTGTGTACTGTGGAAATTTAATTCAAGAAGAAACCCCCATGGTGACTATGTAATATTAAAGGAAGACCTGACAGAATAACAGAGTGATATTCTTGAGCCAATAATTTATTACTGCAAAATGAGCATGGAAAAGGTGCAAAAAAAAAAACCCTGACAAAATGAAATAAATTCCCTCTGCCCCTTGGCACTTAAAATATATGCAGGAAAAGCATTGAGGTTTGTGAGATTTAAAACCAACCAGGTTTTTAAAACTCTTAGCCTAACAAACAAAGCAATATTTATTCAGCATTCAAGATCAACATCGTACTTGAGATAGAAGTGTTTCCATGGTGTAAATCAGTTCATTTGGAAGAGACAAATCCAACACAATAGCAATAGCCATGTTCCTGAAAACAACATTATTTTGATAAAAAGAAGGTGCTTTATAATTTTTTCACCATACTGTCCTAACTCCGATATCAGGGAGTACGTCACTTTAAAGGGCAACTGAAAGCAAAAAAATAAACGTTTTTATTCCAATTCTGGGCCATCAGCATTGCGGCTCAGAAATTATGGAGGAGTCAGCCGTTATTTTTGCAGCTTAATTACCCAGTATTAAAGACGTATGATAATTACGGGGAAGACATGTGAGAGCGCCTCATTATGCCTTTTATACTCTCATTTTTGTGCAAAGCTTGGACAAGTCACTGCTGGAACCCAGCACCATTAATTATTGCTTGGATTTGAAAATCGTAAAAGGAAACTCAAGAGGAATTGACCAACATGAAAGGAAACCCCTGAAATACTAAGTGAATTTCAACAACAAAAACAACTGACAGTGTACAACAACATTTATTTGTACTAACTGTACAATTAACAAACTTGTGGCAGTAAATTGCAATGTAAGTGGTCAACTAAAATAACTCTAAAGTTGAGCTACTTGGGTCATCAACATTGAATCGTTAACATTAATTTACATATAAAAGTCAGAGAGGCTCTAGGTTATAAATTATTTACCTGACAGTAGCAGATGTTATGGGAATCTCAATCAGTTTAGATAAGAACGTTCCTCCTCCAAGTTCCCAAATGTGACCTATGTCTTTTCCCTGGTAAAATTTTAAAAGCATGCATTGTTCATATCATCGTAATATCCGTCATGGTGTTGCAATCTAGCTGTTTTCATCCCCTCCCTCTCCGAGTCAGTCCATCCATCCATCTATAAATGTTGCATACATCATGTATGTTGCCAATACCAATGCTGCTGTACGTCACAACCTAGATTACTAAGATCATCAATGTCTCATCATTGTCATCACAATTTTAATGTCATCATCAACAAATTTAACACCTTGATTATCAACTTATCTTAAACTGCCCAAGAGCAACTTTGTTCTAAACTCTGTGGCCTGATAACTAGGATTCCCTTTCCTTATTCCTGATAATTATTGTTATAAGAAACTTACAATGTTATGACCAGTTTTAGTCCTTCTACCAAATGTGTAATCCAGTGCTGTTGTAGGCTTCGGGGCTTCATCCCTGTGGAAATCAAAAAGCCATGATTGTATTTTATTAACATAATGTACACACAACATTTTAAAACTTTCAACTTGCACCACATGTACCTTCAGCCAGTGATATGAGTCTCAAAGATTATTTTGAGTGGAGGTGTATGAAACAAGTAGATGGCCTTTAAGTGACAGCCAATGCAAACAGTGCAGCAAAGAGGCCAGCCGACTTAAGTTGGTGTGAATTAATTTTTTTGGAAGCTGAACAAATTTTTCACATTCCCTCACCCACTTACCGATCAAGAAATCGTAGAATGATTGAGGTTTTCCCCTGGAAAAGAAAAAAGTGTATGATAGATTGAAAATTTCTAAAAAAGTAAATTATGTAACTCAACCAGAAACAAAAATTATAAAATTAATATCAAGTAATTACGGTATATAGTCAGGAAAGTGAATCCCGGAATTCATTAAGAATTAATGCCTGTCACTGGTAAACACAATATTCGTATGGGTAATCAAATGGTGACGCATGAAATTAGGGAATAATTTCACGCGCGTTTTGTCCAAATTCAAATAATTTCCCGTGCCCTTAGGTGAGGGAAATTATTTGATTTTGGACAAAATGCAAGTGAAATTATTCCCTAATTTCACGGGTATACCATTTGATTAGCTATTAATAACATGGGTGACCAATTACTCCTTAATTGTCAAACCTGGACGCCATTTTAGCACTATATGAAAAGTTGCCATGGCAACAATGTAATTTCACATGTGAAATTATAAATTAACGCTGAAATTTCGCGCCAAAATTAAGGAGTAATTTGTCACCCATGTTATTAACTTTGATATTCCTCCAACTAACCTTTAATTCATATTCATTATTACTGTATTTAATAAAATTTACTCATTTAACTTACAGAGTTTTTACTGCCAAGGAAAAATATGCTGGATTCATCACTGTTGGGAAGTTGTGAATCTTCTATCTGGTCTAAAAAAGTAATCAGAAAATTTCACTTTTATTTTAGTTTATTTTTTCAAGTTTCAATCTGTTGCCTATCCTATCAAAGACCTAGCCCCTTTCATTTATGTTCTATGCCTTTATATCCAAGCCATCTGCAATTTATAACCTGTCTTTTTCTTCATTCCTTCAAATGAACATATTTTCATTATGAGCTCATTTCTTTAAATGCCCATACATGATCCTCTTACTGATGCCTTCTTTTACGTTCAGAACCCTGACCTTAACCCATCTCTGAATCTTGCTGTTTTTCCTGTCTTTGACTCCCTATTCTTCCTTTCTAGAAGTCCGAGGAGAGTGGCAGCCATGATGCTCCGTTCAGTCCCTCAGTATATCCTCCAACTGTTTCAATAGCTCTGCAATTATTATGATTCGACTTCCCCCCTTCTCTTTGAAAGCTTATACCTTCCTGAGGAAGGGGGGGTTGGGAATTTTGCATATGAAGGGGTGGGGGTGCTTGTTGGAAATTTTGAGTTAAACCCTTAAAGGAGACCAATCTGAGCGTGGCCTAGGCTCTTTTTACACCCAAAATTTAAAGAGACCATATTTAAAAACTATTAATTAAAACACATTTTGTAAAATTTCCCGTGCTAATAGAGCGGTTTTTAATTGAGTGTCGAAAGTAATTGGTGAACTGCTTTGGTTTTGCATTACTTCACTCAGTGATTGGTTCAAAGTTCTTGCGCCATTTTTTCGACCAATCAGAAATGAAACCAAAACCAATCGTGGCTTGCGCGTGCACATTTTCCCGCGCTTTGTGTCAGCTACATGCAATTACTTCGAGTTTTGATTGATTTACTGGATTGTCTCCGTCTATTTTGATTGGCCAAAGTAATTACTTTGGTTTTGGTTTTACGCCACTCACTCTAAAGCACCAGCTTAAACAAAAATTTTATTCATTTAACCCATTGTTTCCTGGTAGTAAGCCGGAACAGATTTTACTCATGAAGTGGGGTGTCCTAGTGTGTCTGGGGAGTCAATGCGTTAAATTACTTAACTTTTCATATTTATACCTTGGTTGGAATAAGTTTCCATACTATCTCGTTCTTCAACCGCCAAGTCCCAGATAGTCTTTTCCGACCTGGTTGAGAGGGAATTATCATAAATTTAAGACAGTTCACAGAAATTAAAATTATGAGTGGCATGTTCAATGATCACTCTAACACAATCAATGCAATTGAAGGAAATCATCAAAGTGGTCTTACACTTACGCTTAAAATAATTTTAAGTTATTCGCACATTTTGATTATGAAAAATTCAGTCGTATTAAGGAGGCTCCCTAGAGTTTTAGGACCACACGCAAAGCTGGGCACTAGTATAGCATGTAAAGCCTGAATCGCATGTGTTTCTCTCATTTTTGTGACGTCTATGTGACCAAATCTATAAAATTCACTGCTAATTTTTCTGCGTTCCCTTTGGTAAAGTTTTTGGAAAATTGGCTCTGTTCTAACCACGTACATTTCCTATCAAATACGCTATATTTGTCAAAATCTGTCGGAAGTAATCGAATATAATTACAAAAATGACAAATTACAGAATATTGGCAAAACCGTCTGAACGACCTTGACTTTTAACCACTTTAAAATGTCTGACAATACCATAAAATGATGTGGCAAAAAATAAAAAAAAATTCACCAACGGAAAGTATAAAAATTAAGGAATTTAGGCCAAAAATTGGAACATATCTGCCGGTCATTAGATGTGGTGTTGCCATGGTAACTGTCATTATCCAAAAATTGACACCCAAAAAATAAGCCTCATTATATCGGTACCTATACTGGTAAATCTCTACAAGGAAAACTTTCAGAGAAATTAACTAGGCTTCCTTTTGCAACTCGTGCTCTGTAGTGAGGATATTAGCAAATACGCTAGGGAGCCTCCTAACCTTCGATCTCCCAGCAAATTCGTTGCCAGAGCAACATAAACGCCATTTTGACAAGTTCATTTTCTTTCATATCTTAGTGTGTTAAAATTATTCAATATTACTCATCACCTCTTATCACTCATTATGGCAGCAAGAGTGAAATCAAACGGCTACATACATTCTGTTCTGTTTTTCTTTTAAGAAAGACAGGATGACAGAATGGGAAAGAGCTTCGCCAGCCCAGCTTGTTGTGAGCCTGTGGTATGTTTGTTGTTTATCAGCGGTTTTCCTATTTAGTTCCCAGTTTTTCGGAGCGGAATGAGGCCGCCTGACGGAATTCATTCATGGCTCGTTCTGAAGTTGTAGAGGAAATTTCTGCTTTAAGATCCATCTTCTGTAATCCAGGAGAATTTGATTTGTTGACTCCCTCTTCATTAGAAACCCTTGAACAATATCATGGAGACATTTCTTTTAAGCTTGTTGTCCAATGCTCCGCAAACGAAGACTCCAAACCTTCTCTGAAATCTTCGGAGAGTGATGAAGGAAGCTTCAATCAATTTAATGTGGAAATGTCAGTTACTCTTCCGCCAAGCTATCCAAGGCTTGTACCCGAAATATCATTATCATGCACAGAATTAACAAAGAAAAATGTTTCTCTGTTGCGAGACAGACTTATTGCATACGCAACAAAATTCTGCACATCAACTTCGGAACCAATAATAATGGACTTGACGTTGTGGATTCAAGAAAATGCTGGACTGTATTGGGAAAAACCTGCGCTTACTAGACCAAGAAATGCCATCACTGCATATAACAAAATCATTCTACTCAGGTTGGATCACATGAGGAATAAAACCCGCTATGTCAAATTTATAAGCAGCTGGGCAAAGGAGCTTGAACTCCATGGACGGATTTTTTTTCTTGGACATTTCATTTTTATTCTGATGACAGGAGAGTCTGAGAATGTTAAGGAATATTTGCACAGACATAAAACTTGCAATGTTGATGTTGATTCATCAGGGAGGCCATGCAAAGAAAGAATGATGAATGTTCTTTTTCAACAAGAAGCTTTAAGCAACAAATCCCAAAGGTGATGATTGTTTTATTGCTTAAGAAGTGGAATAAAGATGAATTGATACCACGTGGGTAAAGTTACTGAAGATATCACAACAAAGTAAACAAAAAGACACTTAGAAAATGACAAGAGTTACACAAACAAACGTTTTTACATGAGAGAAAAATGCTCTAAAAATGATTTGAGATATAGATTACTGTTAAAGAAAATCCATATACCCCTACTTTGAAAGATCAATGTAGCACACATCAACATTCATCTCCTCATTCTTAAGGTGAACTTCAAAAAATTTGAGCTTCAACCAGAGATCTTTATTGTAAAATCTCCATGTACATGATTTGAATAAAATAATTATCCACGAGGAGTATCCCTGGTGAAAGTATTTTCGAGCTTTTTAAAGATCCTCAAAAGATGTTCAAATATCTTCATTGAAATCTTGTATTCATCCACTAAAATCCTTTTGCCTTGGAATTTATTAAATCAAATTTTCGGGCAAAGATCTTTAAAAGCACCAGAACTTTAGGGAACTTTTAAGATCCATAACATTCTTTGCAAAATCCGTAACCTACACGTATTCATAACTCCTAGGAGTGAGAATTAATTAACAATTATTCGCCGAAGGCGAAGTGATTATTGGTGAATATTCACCGAAACGAAGTCGAGGTGAATATTCACCGATAATCGCTGAACCTGAGGCGAATAATTGTTTTAGTATAAATACACAGGTGATTATTTCAAAAAAGGGAAAAAAAAACCTTTCAACGCGAAATCATCTTCAACTTACAGTGGCAAAACGAGTACTGGCAGCCATTTTGTCTGTCGAGGTGATTATCGGCTGATAATCCGAGATAGCGAGCCAATGAGAGCGCGCGATTTTGTATAATCACCTGTGTATTTATACTAATAGATGTTACTCTGTCTAACGCAAGACAATTTTACTTGTCAATGGGGGGCAGTTGTTGATTTAGGCAAGAGAAGATCGTTGAAAGATCCTTTGAGGACTTTCATTAATTTTTCATCACGTGTGTATTGTGCCCCTGATACTTGCCCTTTTGGTTGAAGTTTTTTGAAAACCCTATCATGAAATCATAGATCCCTTTGGGATTATCCCAAAAATGCAAAGGCTCTCCATAGCCAGCTATAGGCCACATCGGAAAGTACCATAATACTCTTTGTTTGTCCCCCCAAATTTTGCATAAGCATTGTTTTTGTTTTCTCTTGGGACCATTGTAAGTCCCAAGAGAAACTGGAAACAATGCTTATGCAAAATTTGGGGGGACAAACAAACAGTACCGTATTATGGTATTTTCCAGAGTGGCCTATTTACTTCTGTTTCATCAACATAAAACTGTTTGAAGAAGTAAAAGGAAATTTCTACAATTCTTGCAACTGCTCATTAAATAATCATTTCTTAGCGGAGAAAATTTTTATTTATTTCATGACTCAATAAAGTGAAGGATATGCAAGGACCAGTTTTATTTCAAATTTTCTCATAGGTAACACTCACCACCTACAATCGGCAACAAAATTAGTTGAGACAGTTGCCAACAGAGCACACTGGCAACGCCACATTCATTGTTTGCGAAGAAAGCTTGTCCAAAAAGTACGTTTCCGGGATACCCCTTCCTCCCCCACCCTAATCAATGTTGTACCGCTGTCGACAAGGCTCGTAGAAAACAGAACAACACAACATTGTCCCGGGGATGCGGGGGAGGGGGCCATTTGCGCACCGAGCTTGAAATAGACTCTGAAGGATAAGAGAGTCTCAACAATTTTGACGCCGATAGTAGGTTTTAAGTACATCATTGGATAATTTTGTCTTCTTTTTTTTTTTCAGGATTGGTGACTTTCAGGAAGTGGAATGTAAATCTCTGTTGGATTTCAAAGAGAAGTTTACTGAAATAAATCTTGCTTACCTCTTTGAAGAGCATATTGAACCATTAGTGACCTAACAGAGCCAATTAAAAAGAAAGGTCATCTATCCTTGGTCACTGTGTATGGCTTTATCACTGCATGACTCCTTTTTGACCTTAAAAATAATGTTTTCCCCTTACTTTTTGGTGATTGTGCTTTGTGCTTGAGGTTTAGTCGTTAGCAACCCTCTGGAATGGGATGCAAGGCACTCACCCAAAATTCGAGAAGAATGTGGGCCACATTGTTGTGAAAGAGTGGGTGATACCCTCAGAGATAGTAGTCTAAAGCAAGCAAAAGAAACACAAACATTCGGACCATGAAATTTAATGACATTAAAAAGCTATTAAAATAAATAATCTTATTTATATTATAAAAATGATGGTACAAATATGTCATATTAAAATACAAAATATTTAGAAAGAAAATGTTAGATAGCAAGGCAAACACAAGCCTCAAAAACATTAATCTGCCATCCTGTTTACATGTTGTGCAAATACCAAGCAATCTTTGCATTGAGCCCTATCTAATTTTATCTATGATTTAAGTATTCACATCTAGGATCGAAACAGCTGTGATAGAGTATCACAAATGACCACACTAAAAATGTCAATAATTGAAAGGACAGTAATGGTAGAAATTCTTATGAAAAACAGACACCACTTGTCTTTATGATGCATTTTTGGCTGTGCCACAGGTAGCTTTCTCTCATTCGGAATACAGATCAAAATTTTCCTTTAGCATTTACCAAATGCTGCAAGTAGCAGCCACCACAGAGCAGAGGTTCCCACCTTGAAAAGGGCACAATGTCAAACTATTGGAGATGGCTCCATTGTCAGATCCTCAATGCACATTGACATCACCTTATGCATGTTAACGTTTCCAAATTGTGGCCAAATTATGCACATTAAAAAGTGCTTGATCTATGCAGTGAATGATCCCAAATCATGTCAGCACTCTATTATTTGGCATAAAACAGCCAACAGTCGACTCCATAATAAGAAATTCCATAAAATGTACGTAGTCCTTGATTTTGCAAAGTGACCAAAAAAATGGTCCTCAATCAAAACTGTAATTTAGTTGAATCAAATTATTAATTGGCAGTAGATTAATCACCGTAATAAGATTAGAAAGCTGTTGTTTCAAGCATTAGACCTTGTTTCATGACCTGCAATGACGAAGAGCTAATGTTTGAAACTTCAGCTTTCGAATAATTTGAAAGCTGAAAACTTTTATCAACCCATTTCATACAATAAAAAATTACAACCAACTGAGCTAGCTCATGATGATGGAATTTTCATGCTTCACTCACTCACTGACCCACCACCACTGACAGTTCCCTGTAGGAATTATTTTACTTTGGAAACTAACTTTGTTAAGTACCCTATTACATGTACCAGTATATTCACTTTTTGTCAATTAAGCCCTTCACTTATTTTAAAAGATCATCAGAGTTCAGTGAACTAAGAGATGAGCTTGAGATATTTTTAATTCCATTCCTTGAAGAGATTCCTGCAACAACAAAGGTAATCATAAAATCACTTTCTTAATTAATGTTGGTAGTTCCATCAGAACTCAGCAGAAGGTAGCCAATTGCACTGACCAATAATATTAATCATTGCAGTTTATCCTTTCATCTTCCCCTTGCAGGAAAGGGTTAACATGATGGGCACGTAATTGGCTCATATTAATATTTTTGTTGACTCCTCACTCTCGTAACTGCCGCTGAGCTGTGAAGCCACTCAATTGGGGGGTGTTTGCCATATTGCCTTTCAGGAGTTTATAAGAGACAATTTATTCCTTAATTAAATTGTCCATTTAAGTAAGAGAGTCAATTCTCCCTTTTAGTATGACTATAACCTGCACTTCTTATACCTACATTTAATTAGCTTACAGGTACATGTACACTCAAAGCAGAAAATACCTCTACTAGATCTATCCAGATGAACAGAAGTCAAATCTGTGTCACTTGGACTGCTCATGTCCAGTGTTGTCAAACTTAAGTCACTGTCATTGCTACTAGATAAAACAAGATCATCTGATGCTGTCTTTGACTTGGATGCTTTGACTTTTCGTTGTGATCTTGTACTCCCATTAGTTGACCTTGAATGAATGGAAGGGCGTGAACGAGAATGCCTTGATGAAGAGTTGTTGCTACCTAAAAAACAAAGTTTCCTCATTACAAAAATTAAGCGTATTTACTGGAAAACAAGGAGAAAGAGGATTACAATTATTATAATCTATTATTATATGGCTTGTGTTTGTAGCCGATATAACGCGTGCCCTGATTGGCTAATTGTGACTGAATTGTTGGCATTATTCTCCTGTAATGCCCACGGGCCGATTACGGGCTTGCAAAAACAAAGCAAAAGGTAATTAAAAAGCCATATAATAAACTACTTACTAACCGAGCTAGCTCGAGCCGTACTTGGGAATATTGGCCCTCGGTTGTTTTTGTATGGACCGAGCGCTGCCACGACCTCAGGCCAATATTCCCCAGTACGGCCCTCGTGCTCGGTTAGTAAGAAGTTATAAATTTAATTATTAAATATACTACTTCTAATTAATCATTACTTTTTCATTTCATTTTTCACCTTATAATCTATCAGAAATTCTGCTTTGGACTGAAAAAATTCCCAGAAAAATGAATATTTGAAATACCAAAAAAAGTCAGAAAACTATCAGAGATGGTAATATACCACCTTAGAAGATAATCATGGTCTGTGCAGGAATAAACACTGTTACTATATTAACACCACTGAAATACCAGATGAGCTTTCATGGGAAAACATGATATCCTCAGTCACAGTCTTGAAAAGGTCACCGTTGCTAATTGTTTACACAATAAATAGTGCCATTGTGTTGTTAGGACTACAATAAAGATGAAATGGTCTGCTATTTCAATCATTGCTGTTTATATAATAAACAGAACATTTCATGACCGCTTGGAAACACAAAACTTCTCATGTCGAAAAATATTTCACACATTTGCTTCCCTCGCTTACTACGAAAACCACCGATCTGTGGAATGGGCCTGAATTATTGAGTGACTGCCCCACCTACTTTAGTTAAACATTTCGATGGTGTGAGCAGTAGCCAGCTTTCGCCATCACGGTGTACTGGAACAACCACAACAATGGAAAGATACTATTTCAAAATCACGAGTCCTAGAGGGCAAACGGATGAAATTGTTCTTGTCCAGCAAAGAGGTTGCAACTGCAACCATCGGACTTGCTGTTACTTTGAGTGCAAGAAAGGTTCCCTGGCCTCAAAAAATAGCGTCAAACTCAAACTTCTCAAGAATTTGAAATATTTACAAGAAAAAGTGTGTGGGGCAGTGACTTAGTAATTCGGGCCCACTCCACAGATTCATGGTTTTCCTAGCATGAAATATCTTTGAACACTGTAAGTCTTAGAGAAATTTTTTATCTCAGCGTAGCCGAGTAATATCCTCCATATGTGTCATATAACCATTCATTACTCACTAGATACTGTTGAATGCCTGATGCTGGATTGTAATTCAGATTCTAATTCCGAACACCTATGACTAAGTTTGGATACAAGATTCCTGCAAATAGATTAAAAATTAACATTTATTACTCACACAAATAAAACTTTAAAAAATGTTTTTCTCACACACAGCTGGGAGAATGGGGTGCAATGTGTTGGGGGCCTTCAGGTCACATGGTTTGTTGTTGGCTCAGCTTGGTTTTTGCTACCACCATCCCCTCCCACCCACCCCTCATAAGTCTTTTCAGTGCAGCTCTGTAGCTTTTTTTAGGATGTTTATCACATCCCATTCAGTTTGAAAACAGACTTATTAATGACTTTTTCGATGAGGCCTGTTACAATGTATTTATTACATTTTAGTTGTGTTAAGGACGGTGCCTACTATTGTTATTGCACATACGTTCTGTGCATCTCGAGATACTTGGATTTCCTATTGCTGGTGCTTATCGATACAGGGATATTTTAGCGCGGTTCAAAACTATGCGGAGAAAGCAGAATTTAGCAACTGATCTTGGTATCCAAAAAGAAAATTAGGGGTAACCACGCATTTTTCAGAGATAATTGAGATTCAATTTGGAAAAAAACTCCATACGTTGCTTTGTATTTTTAAAGCTTTTTACAAATATTGTTGATTAATTATCTTTGAAAAATGCGTGGTTACCCCCAATTTTCTTTTTGGATTTCAATAGCACTTGTTCAGATCTGCTTTTTCTGCATATTCAGTAAAACGGGCAAAAATACCTTAGAATTAGTAGGCACCGTCCTTAATAAAGGTCAAGCTGCGTGGTCAGCTTGCTTGACGCCTAGCTAGTTGTGTGTGAGAAGAGAACTTATTGGTGTACTTGGCTCCAAAGATACATGACTTTGGAATAACTTCATCTTTGACAAGGATTTCTTTTCCTTGGATAATTTGTGTAATTACACACAAAAAAGTTAAACCTCAGTGCTAACTCAATTGGATGTTCCAGTTGATCTCAATCTGACTACAGGGTTTTTCTCTGTTTTTCTTCCCCATCAAAATCCACCTCAAGTAAATTACATCTAGATGTTGTGCCATGCTCTGGGATCATACATCCACTCAAAGACCCTTTCCCTCCTAAGAGTGACACTTGACCAGTCAAAAACAATGTCCATTAACCCACTGACTCTTGAAAGTGAGACTTCACAGATCTTACTCGGTCTAACACCAGACAATTTTACTCATCAACTGGGGGTGTCCTAAGGCACCCGAGGAATGTTAATGGGTAAAGGTGCCAAATGAATGCTTTTGGCCATAATACTATCATCCTAACAAGCTGCACCCTCATAACCTAGTCTGAAACTGTAAGCAGGGTTGCACACTGTAAGCAAGGCTGGCCGATAATAATAATCTCCCTTTAATAGAGCGGTTTT